>VDFB02060473.1:0-25518 GCA_007258455.2 Sequoia sempervirens
TGGAAATTGGATATCTGCTTGAAATTGGATATATGATTCTCAAACATCGCCCTCACTGCCCACACTTAGCTTTAAAATGGTTCAAATGATTTTAAAAGCCCACTTATTATCTATTTATATGCACTTCAAATTGGATATCTAGCAAATAAGATATCGATATCTTATTCTTGCCTTAGGCATTGCTTTGAACAGTAATGTCTTTGACACCAAGCCATAAAAAAGTCAACTCAGGATTTTCGCATTTTTTGGTCTATGCAAAACACAACTTTTTTCACATTGCCACTTTTTGGCCCATCATGATCCTGCACATACCCCTCAACCCTAATTATAATCGTAAACCTTGTCCTACTTTTAATGCTAATGCTAACTATAACCTTACTTGGAATTCTAACCCTAACCATAATTATAACCATATGCATAATCTTGGTTCTATACTAACCCAAAGTATAATACCAAGATCAATTATAATTGAAACCCTAGATTAAACCCTAACACTAACCTAATTGAACACGAGACCTAACCTAGAATTTAACCTAGTAACCATAATTGAAACTTGAATTCTAGCCATGGTTAAAAGCCTAACCCTAGTGAATACAAACCTAAATAAATCTCATTAAGTCCTAACCATACTCATATATGTAATTGTAACCTAATCCTAACCCTGGTTGAATTCTAGCCCCAGCTCTAGCTCCGGCCCAACCCTAGCCCTAACTACAAACTATATCATAGAACCCTAACCCTAATTGAACACCAATTAAAGCCTAAACCTAATCCTAACACTAATTAATGCCAAACCCTAACCCTAGTCCTTACTCCAACAATAACCTTAATCCTAACCCTAACCCTAATTAAAATCCAACCCTAACCCTAAACCCAAGCTTTATTAAGTAGAACCCTATTCCTAGTTCCCTAATTGAAATTCAAACCCTGAATTGAACCTAAATGTTATTTTGATTGAACTAACCCTAATTGAACTTAAACCATAACCCAAACCTTAATTGAATCCTAACCCTAACCCTAATACTGACCCCAAGTTTAATTCTAACACTAACCCTAATTCTAATGGTAGCATCAACTATAATTGTAACCCTAATTAAACCTTAACCCTATCCCTGATTGAACCTTAATTGAACTTGAACATTACCCTAATTGAACTCAAACCATAACCAAACTCTAATTGAATCCTAACCCTAAACCTAATACTGACCCCAAGCTTTATTTTAGTGCCATAACCCTAACCTTAAGCTCAACCTTCAATCTAATGCCAGCTGAATTCTTTGTCATGGAGACCCTAATTGAAGCCTAGCCATGGCTCAGTGGGGTTTTTTAATCCCTGGCTTCCTTGTCTAATGAATTCACAAATGAGACCCTGAATTCTGGTCCAGGCCATGGTGGGCTCTGTGGGAGGCTGGCAGCAGTTCTGTGACTGACCCTAGTTCTGGCTGTAATGGGTGAGACCCTAGCCTGGCCCTGGTGTGCACCATCTGGGCCAATTGATCCATAATCTGTCGGTCTTGGCTTCCACAACTAAACTTTTACCTCAAAATTTATCTTGTAATCCTAACCTTAACCCTAGCCCTAATTGGACTTCTGCACACAGCCCTAACCTAGCTAAAGTCTAATCCAACAACCCTAAGCTGTGGCAACCTTAACCATAATTGAACTCTAATTTAATCATGCAGACCTAATCCCTAGGTGATCCTAACCCTATACGTAATTGAGCCCTAATGTAATGTTAATGCTAGCATCTTAGGTGAACCCTAATTGCAATTTGCAGCCTAGCGATGAAATTGAACCTTGGCCTTGACCCTATTTAAGGCAACACTAACTAAGCCATAATTAAGAAGCCTAATCTGTCTAATTTTACTAGCCTAATAGCCAGCCTTGGTGAACCTTTATCTAACCTTGGTGAACCTAATCTTAGCCTACCCTGTCCTGAATTGTTACCCGCTTTTCCTTGGTAGCCCTAACTCTAATAGAACCCTAAGTGCAGCGTAATCCTAAATTAGCCTAGTGGCTAACCCTAATTGAACCTCCAATCCACTCACATTGATTGAACCCTAACTATAACCCTAATTGAACCCTAACTCTAATTAAATCCTAATCCTAACCCTAATAGAATCATAATCCTAATTAAGTCACTGTTATATAATTTATATAGGATGAAAAAAAAAACTCTATACATAACCCTATTTTTGATCAATTTTATAAAATCTAACCTAATAAAAATAGCATTAATTGAACCTTAATTAAAACCAAAATCTAATACTAAGTGAATCCTATTCTTAACCCTAAATGAACCCTAACGCTAACAAAAATGTAAGCATAATTAAAGGGTAAGTGCAGAAAGATGTGACACAAAAAAGATGCCACTTTTTTTTTACCCAAAATGACCATTTAGCGAGTGCCAAATTTGGCGCTTACCAAATGGTTAGGATGATCGAGCCCAAGGGTTGGTATTTTCCAATACAACCCATTTGGTGAAGCGCCAAATGTGAATGATGACTTTTTTAGAATGCATTTCATGAACTCTTTATTTTTCTTTTTCTACATCTTTTTTCTTTCTCTGCCGATGAAACTATATACATGAAATAAACATTACATATGGGCATTTACTTTTATTTTCTTATATACTTTAAGTTATATTTCATGTATATAGTTTTAAGATGTTTGAGAGTGGTTTCAAATCTCTTAGAGTTATAATGCAAATTCTAGTTTTTAGAAGATCTTATAATTTTTTAGACTTAATCAAATTTTAGTAATTACATGTCAAATTAAGTAATCAAAAGTCAAATTTGATGTCCACAGAAGTTGTATCATATTTCTCTCTTTATCTTACTCATTGTTCATCTCTTATTCTCTAGACCTCTCTCTTACTATCTCCATCCCTTTATCTGACTCTTCTCCTTTAAGCTCAAGATCTCTCTCTCTCTCTCTCTCTCTCTCCCCTTCCCTCTCTAATCTCTATCTCCCTCCCTCTCTACATCTCTCTATCTCCCCTCTACCTCTCCTATCACACCTCTCTCTCTCTCTCTCTCTCTCTCTCTCTCTCTCCTCTCTCTCTCCCACTCTCTCCTCCCCCTCTCCTTCCCTCTATACTTCTCTCTATCTCACCATTCTCTCTCTAAATTAATATACTTAAAGTTAAAAAATATTCAAGATTTTTTTAAAACAAGAAATCTCTTGACGTTTTTTATATAGATTTATTTAAGTAATCTTTTCCAATCAAAAAAATATTATTTATAAGGATAAGATATGAAAAATGTAAAATTATTACACATAAAAAGAAGTTTCAAAAATAAGATATAAAAAAATGTAAAATTAACACATAAAAAAATGTTTATAAAAATTAAAAAATTAAATATGAAAGAAATATCCTAAAATTACTATTAAACATAAATAACATAGTAAGTTTAGGATATTTCTTTTTTTCCTTCTAATTTTCTAATTTTAAATAGAAACTTAATTTTATATGTAATAGTAAATTTAGGAAAGTTCTTTCATACTTAATTTTTAAAAAATTTAAAACCTTTTTTTAATGTGTAGTAATTAATTAGATTTTTTTATGTGTAGTAATTAATATTTTTTTATATCTTATCATTATAAATAATTTTTTTTTTATCTTAATTATATTAATTTAGAAACTTGCTTTTAGTAAATTTAAAAAAGCTTTTTCATACTTAATTTTTTAATTTTTAGAAACTTCTTTTTATATAGTAGGTATAAGTTTTTCATTTATATAATGGAAAAACTAGAAAAAAAATTGATAACTGTTAGTATTAAATTCAAAAATGTTAAATTTATTATTATACTTACGGTAAGTTTCTAAATTCATATTAAAAAGATTGTTTAAAATATTACTAGATTGACCATCAAATTCCTCTATCGAGCACTAAGCAACCTACAAGTAATCCTGCTAAAAAAGAAGGCCCTCTCACTAAACCACTTTAGAGAGCCCATCCATAAGACTGCTATGATTGTTTGATTATATTGTACATTCATATGTTTGGATTTAATTCTAGACAACACTACTTGTTTTCTTGCTAGGTTTTTACTTTTCTACTCAATATTCCACACTCCAAATGGCTGAAAGGTAGGGGATTCGAACACTCGACTCCGTTGTTTTTGCTTTCTTTGAATTGTTTTATGCTTTGTTTATCTAGATTCCAATGGAATTAATGAACAATGAATACCTAGCCTGTGGTGTAGATCAAGGCCCCTGAGTCTTATCAGACAGAGAGGCAATGCAGCAGAAAGAAAGAAACAGAAATACTTCAAAAATTCAAACAAACTTTTTATTGAATAAAAGACCATTACATTCAACTGTAATTTCAAAATGTTAAGACACACTCTAGAATCCCTACACCTCCTACTCTCTGACACCAAGATCACACACTACCTCTCCCAATACGTAGCTTCCTCTGCCCTCAGGGTTTACTGTCCCAAAAACAAACTTTATTTCCCCCCCCTAAAAAAATAAAGACCCCTGTTCCTTTCTACCTATCTGGTCATGCACCCACACAGCCTCCTAAAAGACATATCTGCAGACATTAATTTTCTGTCCTCCCTTACTGGGGTGTGTAGCCTTATTTAGCTTCCATTAGCTGCCACCATTCATTGCCACAGTGCCGTTACGAATCAGGAACAGTCTAAAATAAGGAAAAGAAACTTCCTCCGGCAAAGGAAAACACCAAACAGAAACCGAAATCCAAAATTAGACCAAATTTAAAATTTGGATGATGTGGATAACACGTATGCCCGGATGCTCCGGCATCAAACACCGAGGGTATGGAAAATGTTTCATGGGCGTAGAGCTCATGGACATTTCTACAATGATGGAACCGTAATCCCGAATTTCTCCAATTCTGAAGCACTAACCCAAGAAGCCTCATCAGCTGCACGATTCTTCCAACGCACTAGATACTCCCAATATTCCTTTCTTCTTGTCTTCTTCGCTATGCGTGAATCAATAATCTGCTCAATGTCTTCAAATTTCTTCTCTAGCAATTGATGTGCCCATTTCGATGCATCCGGCAAATCTGGAAGTAAATCTTGTTGTCCACTTGATTCATCTTCATGGTACTTATACAAATCTGCTACATTGAATATTGGTGAAATATCTACTCCGACTGGAAGTTCAATCTCATAAGCATTTGATGAAATCTTTCGTACAACCTTGAACGGGCCAATCTTCTTGCTTTTCAGCTTGTTGTAGGTCCCTTGTGGGAACCTTTCTTTTCGCAAATGTGCCATTACTAGCTCCCCAACTTCAAATTCCTACACTCTTTTGTGTTTATCAGCATTCTCCTTATATTTCATGGCACTCTTTTCTAAAGCCTCTTTCACTTCTTTGTGCAAATCATGAATATACTCAGCAAAGTCTTCTGCTACAGCACTTTTTCTACTCAAATCAGCACTATCCCTCAACTCATCAACTACCCTTGGGCTGTACCCATACACAACTTGGAATGGGCTCTTTCCCACACTTCGGTTGATAGAGTTATTGTATGCAAATTCTGCTTGTGCCAAAATCAAATCCCACTGAGTTGGTTTATCTCCAACCAAACATCTCAGTAAATTACCCAAGCTTCGGTTCACAACTTCAGTTTGACCATCAGTTTGAGGATGGTAAGCTGAACTAAATCCCAACTGTGTTCCCATCTTCTTCCACAACGTACGCCAAAAATGGCCAACAAATTTTGTATCCCGATCTGAAATAATACTTTTTGGCAAGCCATGCAACCGAACTATCTCCTTGAAGAACAATGAAGCTATATGGGAAGCATCACTACACTTTTGACATGGTATAAAGTGAGCCATTTTTGAAAATCTATCCACTACAACAAAAATAGAATCTTTACCTCTTTGTGTTCGTGGCAGCCCCAAAACAAAATCCATGCTGATGCATTCCCATGGTCTCTCCGGTATTGGTAATGGTTGGTATAACCCGGTGTTTTGCTTTACTCCCTTGGCATATTGGCATATTTGACAACCTTGCACCATTCTTTTTACATCTGCATTCATTTCGGGCCAATAGTAACTTTCACTCAGTTGTGCTAGTGTCTTGTCTACTCCAAAATGTCCGCTTAATCCTCTACTATGTTTCTCCTTCAATATGTTCTCTCTCATCGAACCTCGTGGTATGCATAATCTTTTTCCCTTGAACAATAAATTCTCTTGTATGAAATACTCCAACCATGGAGTTCTATCCATCCCCACTGGATTCTTACACACTGCCCATGCTTCCTTAAAATCTGCATCTTCTTCATACATCTTCCCCATGTGATCAAACCCAACAACACTAACTCTTAACTCATTCAACAATAAACACCTTCTACTTAGTGCATCTGCAACTCTATTTGATTTTCCACTTCTATGTTTCAAAACAAAAGAGAAATTTTGAAGAAACTTAACCCATTTCATATGTCGTTGGCTCAACTTACCCTGACTATTAATGAATTGCAATGCATGGTGATCGGTGTACAACACGAACTCCTTTGGTAACAAGTGATGCCTCCACTTCTTGAGTGCTTGCACAATTGCGTAGAACTCTTGATCATACACGGAGTATTTCCTTTTTGCCTCATTGAGCTTCTCACTGAAGTAAGCTATGGGTCTTCCTTCTTGACTTAGAACTCCCCCTATCGCTGTCCCACTTGCATCACAATCAACTTGAAACACTTTTTCAAAATCAGGAAGTGCCAATACAGGCTGCTCTGTCACCTTCTCTTTCAAGATGTTGAAACCTTTTTCAGCTGCTGCTGTCCAAACAAATACTCTTTTATCTCCCCTCATTGTCTTGGTGATTGGTGCACATATCCTACTGAAATTTCTAATAAACTTCCTATAGAAGCTTGCCAAACCGTGAAAACTCCTTGCTACAAACTTACTCTTTGGGGAAGGCCAATCTACTATGGCCTTCACTTTTTCCGGGTCCATTTTTAGACCATTGCTAGAAATAACAAAGCCTAAATAAACCAACTCTTCTTTCATAAAACTACACTTCTTCAAGTTCACCATCAATTTTTCTTCTTTCAGCCTTTGTAGGACAGCTCTAACATGTTGCAAATGTTCTTCTTTAGTCTTACTAAATATCAAGATATCATCAAGATATACTATCACAAACTTACCAAGATATAGCTTCAAAACTTCATTCATCAACCTCATGAAGGTGCTTGGAGCATTGGTCAATCCAAAGGGCATCACCAACCATTTGTACAATCCATCTTTGGTCTTGAATGCGGTCTTCCATTCATCTCCTTCTCTTATCCTTATTTGATAATATCCACTTTTCAAATCGATCTTAGTGAAGTATCTAGCTCCAGCCAAGCAATCCATAAGATCATCCATTCGCGGCAATGGAAACCGGTATTTGATGGTTATCTTATTTATTGCTCTTGAGTCGGTACACATTCATCTTTCTTTGGTGCCAACACCGCTGGAACCGCACATGGACTCAAACTTTCTCTAATCAACCCCTTGCCAAGCAACTCTTGCACTTGTTTGTTTATCTCCTCATTCTCCTTTGGTGACATTCTATAAGGTGCCTTGTTTGGCAAACTCGCACCAGGAATCAAATCCATACAATGACTGATGCTTCTCATTGGTGGTAACCCATCAGGCAACTCCTTCATCAAGATTTCAGCATATTCTCCCAATATTTCTTGGATTTCCTTTGGTTTTTCATCTTCCTCTTTCGCTGTCCCAAATGTAACTGATTTAGGGATGATAGCAAAACAAACTTTCTCCTTCTTGAAGTCTCTCAAGAATTGCTTTCCGGAGACCAAACATACTTTTGATTTATCTTCACTCTCTTCATTTTTCTTCATTGGATTTAAGAGATACTCGCATCCACCTTTCTTGATTGTGTATGTGTTCAACTGGCCATTATGAACAGCTTGTCTATCAAATTGCCACGGTCTACCCAAAAGAATATGACATGCATCCATTGGCATTATGTCACACATGACTTCATCTTTATAATTCCCAATCTGAAAACTCACCAAACACTGTTCATTTACCAACAACTGATGCTCCTTCTGCAACCACGAGACTCTATATGGGCTGGGATGTTTAGTTCTTTTCAATTTCAGCTTACTCACCATTTCTTCAGACACAATATTATCAGTACTACCACTGTCTACAATGACTTTGCAGCATTTACCACTCACCTTGCATCTCGTTCGAAACAAATTTCGCCTTTGGATTGGTTCTAGCTTCTCCTTTTCGGGATTCAACAAAACTCTTCGCAACATCAGTGATTCCCCATCCTCAGGGTCTTCTCCATACCTTGGTGGATCCTCCATTTCATTTTCAGCTTCTACTACATGCACTCTTGCCTCCTTTCCTTTTCCTCCATCATATTGGATTTGTGGACATTCAAATGCTCGATGTCCCATTTCACCACATTGGTAACAAGTACCACCGAAACTCCTTCCTGTACCTCTTCCAAATGATCCCCTTCCACGGGAATAGACTTCTCTTCCTCTAGGGAAATCTCCTCTTCCCCTTCCTTCTTGCATACTCGCACTTGAAGTGCCCGTTTCCTCTTGTTTGCTTGTGGAACCTCTACCACTACTTGACTGTCCTCTTCCGTGTGAAAATCTGCCTCTACCCCGAGAGTTACTTTGTTGCTTCCTATTGAGCTTCTCTTCCGCCTTCAAAGCAAACTGATATGCTTCTTCCACACTATGCACATTAACCATGCTTATCTCATCTTGGATGGACATGCGCAATCCATTCAAATATCGGGAAACTTGCTCAGCATCCTCTTCAACATGACCAGCTCTTATGCTTAACCGATAAAATTCCTCAGTGTATTCCTCCACACTGCCCTCCTTTTGCTTCAAATTTTGCAACTTTCTGAACAGATTGATTTCATAGTTTTGCGGCAAGAATTTGGATTTAAGCTTTGTTACCATCCGATCCCATGATCGGATTTTGTCTTTCCCTCTTCGTTGTCTATCCGTTTGCACATGATCCCACCATAAAGATGCGTGGCCCTTCAACTTGGTGCGGGCAAACTTAACTTTCTGCTCCTCTTCAATGTTCTCAAACTCAAAATATTTATCCATTTCGCTGATCCAATCCAGCAATTCTTCAGTGTTCAATCCCCCTTTGTAAGTTGGAAGATCAATCCGGGGCTTAGAACTCACCTTGGTGATGGCTCTGATGAATCTTTCCTCTCCGTGATCCAATCTAGGCTGCTGTACCTCTTCACCTCCCTCAATGACTTGTTCTTCTTCACTGTCACTAATGTCCTCCACACGGACTCCTCTTCTTTGAGCCATTTCCATGGCGTCCATTCGTGCAATAAGACCTCTAATTGCCTCTGCAAGCTCAGTCTCCACACCTCTGGTTCTTCTTCCTCTTCGACCCCATCCTCTTTGGGCCATGATGCCTGTAGGTCTCCTCCTTAGCTCAATGAATGTGGCTCTGATACCACTTGGTGCAGATCAAGGCCCCTGAGTCTTATCAGACAGAGAGGCAATGCAGCAGAAAGAAAGAAACAGAAATACTTCAAAAATTCAAACAAACTTTTTATTGAATAAAAGACCATTACATTCAACTGTAATTTCAAAATGTTAAGACACAATCTAGAATCCCTACACCTCCTACTCTCTGACACCAAGATCACACACTACCTCTCCCAATACGTAGCTTCCTCTGCCCTCAGGGTTTACTGTCCCAAAAACAAACTTTATTTCCCCCCCCTAAAAAAATAAAGACCCCTGTTCCTTTCTACCTATCTGGTCATGCACCCACGCAGCCTCCTAAAAGACATATCTGCAGACATTAATTTTCTGTCCTCCCTTACTGGGGTGCGTAGCCTTATTTAGCTTCCATTAGCTGCCACCATTCATTGCCACAGTGCCGTTACAAATCAGGAACAGTGTAAAATAAGGAAAAGAAACTTCCTCCGGCAAAGGAAAACACCAAACAGAAACCGAAATCCAAAATTAGACCAAATTTAAAATTTGGATGATGTGGATAACACGTATGCCCGGATGCTCCGGCATCAGCCTGCAACTTCCATAGAAACGCTTTCACTCTTGTTATTTTCCAAGACAACAAATATGACAAACCCGCGAATAATGGCCTTTAATGCCATTAAAACCTCATTTAGTTCCCTTAAATTCCCACGATTGCCCTTGACAGTGGTAGGAGTGATAATTCCCATAACGGTAAATAGGCCTGCGATTATATTGAGTAGCTTAAATCGATCTAATGTCAGATCAATAAAATTGTTATTAGAGATCAAATTTGTCTATGGATTCAAATTACAATCTTGAATCATTTGGAATTAAATCACATAGCTTGAGTAAGAGCATTCAAATCTCGCAGGCCTAAAAAATATGAGAGATCCTTGGTAGGTCTCGAAGAGTCGCCATTTTCAGACCCAGAGGAAGATTCATGTTCATGTGTACATGCTGCTTCCATTTCTTCTGCTGTAAAGTCATTGTCAATCCGAAAATCAAAGAACGCAGCAGGGATTTTCGGATTGACAATGACTTAAAGCAGAAGAAATGGAAGGAGCAGATGCTCTGTTAAAGCTTTGTCATTTGGGTTGCTTTTTGTTCAGTGAGCAGTCAAAAGGAGGTGATCTGCTATTGCTAGAGGTGGCTTTAGTGAAACCCGTATTACCCACCAATCCAAACTGGCCAACAGAAGTCCTTACGCCGCTTCCTGGAGTGAAGGTGATGAGTTTGATGAGAGGGCAGGTGGGCTGCCGCCGTCTTCAAAGGTATGCGGGTCTTTATGATTTGCTAGTTTTTGCAATGGGGTTGTTCGATTTTTTATTAGTTGGGTTTGTATTTTCTTTTAGTTCTTTGTTGAATTCGGTTAGAGATTTTACTTAGTTTGTGAGTTGGGTTTGAAATTCCGCAGGATATGAGTGTAAAAATTGTACCTCGGAGAAGGCTGCCTAAGAAAAAGGTTGGTATCCATATCCCTAATTCTTCTCTTTAACCCTTTTACTCCCAAGCAGCAGTTCCAATGAAGGTTCTCACTTTTGATGGAGAACGTTAGGAGTAGTACCTTTTTGCATATGTTTGACTGTGCTACTCTATGGATCTGTGTTATTGAACTCTGAAAATGATTGTATTGTTTTCTTGAGTATGAACACTGAAAATGATTGTATTGTTTTATAGGCCTGTACATGTATTTATGTGCATGTGGTTGTGCGGGTGTCTATAGGGTGTATTTCATATTGATTGATGAAAGCAAGAACAGATAAAATGCACAATAATCAGCAACTGCCTGATTTCTTAGATATGGAGCAAAGCTAATACATGCAAAGCACTTTGTCTTTGCTCTGACATGGATTTGTGTGTTTGCTTGCGGTTATTGGCATGTGATAGCTATGAATGAAATTAGCTCAAGTAATCATCCCAATCCTTGCCGTATGTGTGTATATATCTACAGTAAATGTCTCCCTCCATATAGTTAAGACATTAATATGTCATTGATGTAAATTAGGGAATGCATGCACCTCAATGCTACCATCTGTAGATAGTTAGAAATGTCTTCCTACACTTCTTTATCTTTGAAAAGCATGCAATAATAAGTGAGCATGACTTGATTGCAAGCAGTGAAAGTTGCACCATGCGGATAGAGCAGGTATGCTCTATTCTATTTTTTATTATATTAATAAGAACGAAGAAAAAATTACAACAGGATTGCAAAGCAGGCTGCACAGCAGAGTACCAACAAACTAGAGCAGAAGAAAAAGGGGAAACAACATAAGGAAAACAACATGGTCAGTATCACAGTACCCGCTGACCAGCAGGACCTAATAAACGAACAGTAACCAGAACCAAAGAAACAACCATCATCAGGAAGGAATGCTTAAACAGTACGTTAAGCTTCCAAACACCACCGGTTAATCTTCCAACTAACAAGGCATTAGCAGAAGAAGAGCTGACCTCTAGACAATTCGTAATAATTTGATACCCCGTCTCAGTAGGATCTCCAAAAGCAGCTATTCTTGTAGAGATACATGGATAGAGCATGTATACTATGCTCCACAGGGATGCGTCCCTTGGCTCTGTACTCCCGATCTCGTATCGGGAACGGTATGGGGACAGCCAAGAAATGTCCTCTACCTGTCCCTCCTCTGCATCTCAAAAAAGGCAGGCAGGGGACAGCAGGGGACGGTCAGTAGTCCTCGGGACAACCGACCTAGGGACTGCTAGCCGTCCCCTATGGTCCAGCAACATCTTTATTTTTTTTGTAAAAAAACAAATTTTCAAATTAAAACAAAAGGGGATGGAGAGGTCTACAAGGATCTCCCCACCCCTTCAAACAAAACACAAATATACTTGACTTATCAAAACAACAAAATGAAAAAACATACTCATTTTGACATTTGCAAACTTGAGGTGAAGAGCAGCAAGTGAAAGAGGAGAGAACAGCAGTTGAAAGGGGAGACTAAAGCATCAAATCTACTTCATTAGAGGTAAGTTATTCATTTTACATTTGTTTTTTCAATTTGTTTTCCATTTTTTCAAATTTTTTTACCATGTAGGAAGGGCATTGTGAGTTTATTTTTTCCTTTATTTGAACTTGCAGCTCTCTTTTCAATTCTTAACCAAAAAAATCATGAACAGCAGTGAGATTACTAGTAATGATAGTGAGGAGGTTGAGGTTCAAATGCATGAAAGAAGTAGACCTAAATGTAGAACTCATAGAAGTATGGCAGCCACTGGGGGTTCTCTTCAGGCAATGGGAGTGTAGCAGGGCCAACAACTTCAAACCCATTTGAATGTCCTTCGGAAGTCCTCAAAACCTATGCAAAAGACCCATTTACTTGGAATCATATATTTTCTATGTTTTTGTCATTTTATAGTTGAAACTTGGAGCCTTTGGGATTTTTTTTATAATTCTTATATAATATGTATGTACATTCACAATGAAAGCATTTGAATTTCTTTAATTTGTTTGTCAATTCTCATGTGAAATCTCAATTCAAGTCTAATGTTACGTATTAATCTTCTACAATGTCTATGATGAATGCTTTATCAATGTTATGATATGAATATTTGAAATTTCTCTATATTTTTAAAAATTTCCCTATTTTTGAGCGTGCACAGGTTGCAGAGTTGGCTTGGGCCGTGGGTTTGCTCTCCATAGGTTTCGGGTTCGACTCCTACTCCCAGGCTTAATCGGTGGACCGGATTGTGGGCTGTCCTGCCCACCCGCAGGGGATTAATCTCGCCTCAGCTCCCCCCTTGGATGTTGGGCTGGGTCACGGGGATACCCCTGTAGCAACAAAAGAAAAATCTCTGTTTTTTTAACGATCGTCCCTTAAAGAATGACTCAAAAGTACCTTGTATCGAAAACACATCCCGCCATTGTCCCGCCATCCCCTGTCATCCCCGTCCCCGAAACTTCGCGGAGCATAGTTATAAATACATTTGTACCCTTTAAATTCCACAGTTTATATATATATATATACTTTTCAGTGAGAAATACACATTTTTGCAGCACTTACATGCACTTGGATTTATACAGCACATTTTTGTATGTACAGACTTTTGTGTTCGTGTGTGCATGAAATGTTCCTCTCTTGTTTGGAAAGGTGAGAGATCTTGTACATGACTAACATATTGGTTTTGATGAATGCAAACACATAATGAATTGAAAGAAATGGTGAACACACTTTCTTCAGAAAAAGAGTAGATTGAAAAAGGTTGGCTTGTTTATCACTTTTTTTCAGTGTTATTCGGGGATGCGTTCCTGGGTTTAAATTCCTCCGTCCTGAGGACGTCTTAGGGACAGGGGATGGTCAAGGGAGGCAGCAGTGTATTATGTTTTTTTTTTTGAGATTTTTATATCGTAATTGAAAAAAAAAAAAACTATATGGCAGCAATATAGGCTTTGGGTATTTTGTTATATGTTTATAACTTGTATCTTGTTGCTTAATATCACATGTATATTCTCAATAAATTCTGAATCTGAATGCATATTGAATATTGACAATGAATTCTTAACACAAATGTTCGATGCCAAGTTTCTATAATGTAGATGCATGCTTTATCCATATTTTCATATAAATATTTAAAGTTTCCATATATATTTTAACTTTTTATATATTTTATATAGCCGTCCCCACACCGTCATCAAATTTCAGGGGAAACTTGGAGACTTGTCTGGCCGTCCCCTGCTGTCCCTGTCCGGGTAACACTGCTTTTTTCCACTTTATTTTAAATAATGTACCATCTCTTGATACATTCATAAGTGTTTTTCACTTGTTTTGATCAAAGGAAATGTTTCTCATGGATATTATGTTTTGGATCAGGAGGAAGAGCAACTTATAGAAAATCTATCAGGAGCTACGAGAGTGGAACCATCATTAAAAATCACATGTACAACCTGGTATTTAACTGCCATTTTTGTTAGTTTTGCTCTTGTAAAGAGTTGAGGAACTAAGGAATTACACTTCTACTGAGAGATGGGTGCATGTGGACTTTGCAGTTGGCAGCACGCCTTGATCAAAGACGAGCAAAAGCTGATCTCCACTCCCCAGCCAACATCATCTGATAGGGGCTCAAGCCATGGTACAGAAATTCTTGTTTATGTTGATGATTCATCAAGGCATAACGAACATGACTCATCTGACCATTTTCTTGGCACACTGGCTTTAAGTTCTGTGTATGATGAACAGCTGTATGCTAGAGTGACTGTGCATACACATGAACTTGAATCTTCATCTGGGTCTGAGAGTTGGGACTCTTCAAGACCTACCAAGGATCCCTCCTGTTTTTAATGCCTACCAGACTTGAATCTCTGACTGAAGCTATGTGTGATATAGTTCCAAATGGTTTCCATGAAGAAATGCTTCTTTGAAGAAACAAAGTTGCTGTTGCTGCTGAAGCAAGGAGGCGACGAATAGAGCTTACAAGAGTCTAATACGCCCAGACGCGTAAAGTTCGATCAAGATAGAACAGCAGAGCAGTAGACAGCTAAAAAGGAACAAAAAACAGAGTAAATAATTCAAAGAAAACTTAAGTAAACGGCTAAAAAGGAATAGAAGGAGAGTAATTATTAAATAGCCTGCAAGGGAGTAAATCGGTATACAGATTGCTGTATAAAGACTTCAAATGAAAATTTGAAGGAATTTCACTCTGATATAATTTAAGAAATGAACTAAACAACCACACCATAAGTGCCATACAATATGCCATAACAAAACCTAGCCCAGTAGGACCAATGAAAAGCAAACTGGTTGTTCCATATTTAACTGGTTAAATAAATTATAAGCCAAATTCTATATGTTATAACATCTCCATTGGAAGGAAACAGGGCATGGATGCGATTCAAAGTACATCAGATTTTCCATGTATGGAAGATTGACTAAATTGCTCGAGTATAGTATTAGTAGAACTCAAGCAATTGCTCAAATAACACTGCGTGGAATGAAGTGAAAATAACAGAGCGTAAATCCAACGCCTGTTCTCTCTTACTCGAACATTGGATCTCCTCGATTCTCATTTTCTATAAAGTTTTTATAGGAAGAAATTTTTAATGATCTCATAAATTAAAATTTAACTAATACTACTATAATGTCTAATTAGTATAGAAAAATATAGAATATTAGATATCAATATCTTACACAAGATTTATATCATTAATTAAACATCTATTATTAATGAGTAAATTGATATTATTATAAGAATTTCAATTACAGAGTATATTCTTTCTCTTTTCATTTTAATGCTTTTACAAGATTTTATAAATATTTTACAATGCATTTTACAAATACATATTTCTCACAAATATATATTTGGTTTTCTATTTAAGACAATCTTTCTTTTTAATATTTAATTATTTGATTTTTTTTATAAAACTAAAATTTATAAATCATTTAAACATGATGAAAGTTATATTAATAAATTTTAGACTAAACTCTATAATATTGAGCTTTATAGAGAGAACACACTACTAATTTTTTTAAAAAAAATCTATTATAATTTTATGATTATCTTGATGTTGCCTTTTAAAATTTGTTTAAAACAAACAATGCCCTTTAAGTTATTCTTAATATAATTATATCTTGTTATTTAAAGTAATTATATGTTCCTATTAATAATAGTTACATACAATCATTTTAAGATACTAGACATACATATATTCAATCATTACTTAGTATAATTATCATGGACACTCTCTTTAATAGAAATTTTTTAGGCCCAATATTATTATAAATATTTTGTTAGAATATTTGAGTTTCAATTTTATAAATAAATTTAAACTAGTATATAAATTATGTGGAAAGATATCAAGATTGTTTATGTTTTTTCATGATTAATAAAATAAATAAAAAGTCATTGTATGATTTATTAGATGGAAAAAAACAAAAAATATTGTAATTAAACAATGAAAATAGAATTTGTGACTGTGTCTATTTTTAAATAATTGAAAAATCAAAGGAAAAAATAAAAAATTATTGTAATTAAACAATAAAAATAGAATTTTGTGATAGTGAATTAAAAATTAGATTGAAAAAACGAAAATTATTGTAATTAAACAATGAAAATAGAATTTTGTGATAGTGTTCATTTTTTAAATAATTGAAAAAATCAATAAAAATCATTAAACACAAAAATAGAAGGTAGAATTTTGTTAAAGATTATTGTAAAAACAATAAAAAATCATTGCACATAACAATAAAATAATTTTGAGATAGTGTCCATTTTTTAAATAATTGAAAAAATCGATAAAAATCATTACACATAAAAATAGAAGGGTAGAATTTTGTTAAAAAATATTGTAATTAAATAATGTCAATTAAAAATTAAATTGGGAAAACAAAAATTATTGTAATTAAACAATGAAAATAAAATTTTATGATAGGGTCCAATTGAAAAAATTAATAAAAAATCATTGCACATGAAAACAAATTAGAATTTTGTGATAGTGTCCATTTTTATTGATTTTTTCAATTATTTAAAAAATGGACACTCATTGTTTAATTGCAATAATTTTTGTTTTCTCAATCTAATTGATTTTTCAATTATTTAAAAAATAAATAATATCACAAAATTCTATTTTCATTGTTTAATTACAATAATTTTTGTAATAATTTTTGTTTTTTCAATCTAATTGATTTTTCAATTATTTAGAAAATAGATACTATCACAAAATTCTATTTTCATTGTTTTGATTAAAGGTGAAAGACGGGTTTTGAAGGGGCATGGAACCCTTTACAAAAGAGAGCAACTGATATAAAAAGAAGAAACCATTACACAACAATCAACCCAACAATAGCAAAAAAGTAGCCAAAAAGACAAAAACCAGACAACAACCCTACATATTATTCATGATCTCCACAACTTCCATTTCATTCTCAACCACCTGGTGCACATTCTCCCGAATATCTGATGCCTCAACAAAAGCACCAACCTGAGCTTTCATTCTGTTCTTGGTACGAACCCTTGGCCCACCAATCTTTACCTCATCAATCAAAACAGTACCTTTACCCACAGCTTTATCACGTTCACCAACCATAGTCATCAGCTTACCACGAGCTACAACACCATCCATAGAAACGTTATTCTTTTTCTTTTTCATCATAGGTGAAATAACCTTAGTAGAGACCAAAATATCCACACCCGTAGAAGCATCACCCTTTTTCATAACAACATTCCTAATATCATCAATTTTTTCCTCCAAAGCAAAGAACCTGCTCTCCCAATTCCTTTTCAAACTAGTAGTCTCCTTAGCAATAGTATAAGCAACAGTATTAAGAGACTCCATCACATGATCAATCTGGATTTGGACAAAAACGTCCTCAGCCTTACTAGCAACACCTCTTATTCTGATATTAGTCCTATTAATCTCATGAAAAAATCATTTAAACAATTTAAACAACACATTGATAGAAGGATGATTTCTCTTTACTTCTTCCATCCTTTGATCCCAAAATTATGGTTCTAGAATAATCACGGGCCGAACCCAACACATCAATCTCCTCACTATCAAAATTCTCAATACACTTGCCAATAGCCACATCCTCATCAGGAGTACAAGGAGGAACTCTCTGCTTAGAAATATCCTTACCTTTACCACTAGGAATGGGGGTCTTCAACATCCACATGGAGCAGGCAATTTCCTTAGCGACGTCCTTCCTTTTTTGCATCCTATCCGAAATACCCACCTCTGTAGCACCCACTCCCCTTTCCCTACCAAAATTCAACAGTGCGATTACAACACTAGTAGGAGCCTCTCCAACAACACCACCAACCAGGGTTAAAGGGAAATCCTTCTCCAGAAAAGGGTCCACACTCCGCACTTTACATTTTTGGCTACCATCATCAACATCCTACACAATTCTAGTCGCAGGGTGAGGGGAAGAATCTTCCCCATAAAGGTCGCATTTTTCCTTACCCCTCCTAACAAGAATCTCCTCCACCTCATCACTACAAGTCATGTAGCCTACTTTGTCCCCCAGCTTCTTTTTTCCACTTTTTCCCACAACAGGGGAGATGGGGCTCTCTTCCAGAGAAGCATAAGAATCTGGAACATAGTTAGCATCGCCATCCCTGTCTGACTCTAAATCCTCATTCAAAATAAGCTTCCTCCTCTTATTCTTCTTACCACCCCTTTCATCCCTTGAATCCATCTCATAACCCTCCCCGAGTTTAACAATTTTATCCTACGAGGTGGCAAGGGTTTTTTGAACATCAAGGGCTTTGACATGCTCGTAAATAAGTAGAATCAACCCCACATGTAGAATGGGGTTCTTGGGGTTTTTTAAATGCTCCTTAATCGCCAAATCTAGTGACATACGCAAATAATACGAGAAAGAAACCCATTTTTTGTGAAGGAAATGGTTGAGCAAAAGAAAATGATACGTATTGATCATAGTATACCTTCCTTCTAGAGTAACATACCTCATAATTTCCTCAGCCACCTCATGCCAAAGTGCTTTCAATGAGTTCTGCTGATACCTACGGCTCTTAGCCATCTTCAAGTTAGCCGCTTCATTCTTTTTGAAGAAAATGTTCATCGCTACCTGTGCTTCTTTCTTATCCCTAAAAACCTTCATACCCTGCACGGCAAGGCTAGTAATTTGGGCAATAAATTCTTCATCCAACACAGTATCCCTCCCTTTCAGGTTCACAAACCTCTCCTTCCAACCTTGAACAAATAAATCCATAACTTGGGGATTATTCCAATGTAGCTTTTCCATGTACAGAGTAAGGCCACCCTTCTCAAGGACTTCCCAAACCTTTTTCTTCTACTTCACAGTCTCACAGGACCTCGACTCAGCCTTGTTTCTATCCCCTCCCATGGCAGAAAATTAAAGATCAAAACCTCAAAATACTCAAAATGTAAAATAAATTGCATGGTTAGAAAGCTAGTGCAACGTTACTATGTTATTTTTTTTAACTTGGCATTGAAAGACATGCAAACTTGATGGAGAGCATGCTTGACATCGTGTCATTTTTTAGAATTTTCCAAAAACATGTTTGTGGTCATTGACATGTAAGTATAACCCTTTAGATTGGATGCCCAAGGAAAATCCAACTCGAAGGCTTGGAAATTCCCAAAGAAAGTAATAATGAAAGTGCATTATAACGCACTCATGTTATAATGTGGGAACATTTCAAAGAAGAAAAAAATATCTTTCCCTTCCCACCTCTCTCAACATTCTTACATAGCTCACACTCTCCCGCTTCCTTAGACTATATACATGAAATAAAATTTTAATTATAAGTGGCATTTACATATGGACATTTACTTTCTTATACTTTAAGTTATATTTCATGTATATATAGTCTTAAGATCTTTAAGAATGGTTTGCAAGGGTCAAATTTTTGTAGCTCATCCTGTTGGCACCTCATTTTCCCACAATGAGTTAGAATTGCATGTTTTCAACTTAGAAGCTTGATGCAGAAGCACACATGCAATCAACACCAACCAAAAACACTGTTTGGTTTGTTTGCTCTCTCACTTGATCAGTGCCTAGACCTCTTAAATTCTACACTTTGGTGAGAAAATGAGGGAAGCAATTAACTCACAGAGAAATGTTGTCATATGCAATCTTGAACCGCCTTCGATTGTAAACATGAATGCAAAGTGTGAAACATAGATTGGGTATATGAATCATTTGACCTGATGCCACATTCAAAGCAAATTACTGAATATGAACAAAATATGGATTTATTGAAAAATTCTTCCTAAAAAATTGGGAGTGAAGCTAAATAAATTATTTTTAACTGGTCTATATTTATTCATCTGGTAAATAACACCATCCTATTAAATCTTGAAATGGTGTTTTAATATGTCTATTCATTTTCAAGATGGATCAAGAGACGACCGGGAAGGTCGCTGATAGTTAAGTAAATGGATAGAAATGAATTGGCAGAGTTGCTTTTGTGAGAGGGCGCAACTAGATGAAGGGAAGGGCAATCGATAAGCTTTTGGCACAGCCAAGTGAAGACAAAGCCAAAATTAATAGGCATCGGTTAAAAACAGAGAGGGATCGATGGGAGAGAGGCTTGGAAGATCGCAGGTTTGAAGAGGGAGGTCGATAAAATTATAATTTTCAATTTTTAAATGAATGTTGGAAAATATGTCTTTTCATATTTGATGGATGGGTGAAACAAAAGGCTAGGTGCAGGCCACACTCTATAATAAACCAATTGCCAAGCGTGGAAAAAGAGAGAGAAGGGGGTTGTGTGTAGGAGAAAGAGAGAGCCCGTGTAAGGGAAATAAATGAAAGGCCGCAGACTTAAGGAAGAAGGGGAAACATCTTGATAAGGGAGAAATTGGTGAAAACAAAAGATAACGATGCCAAGAATATAAGGAGGTGCGTAAGAACATAACGTAGCAGGGAGAGTAAGATGTGGAGAGACAGAGAAAGGACATAATGTCCAGTGAGAGCCCATAAGTGTAATTGTTGTTTGTCATTTTGTATTGAAGAGGAATTTAATAAATTGAGTGTTTTGGCCATTTGTTTGTTTCAATTTTTGTATTGTTTTGAATTTGATTGGCAAACAGGATTGTGAGAGAATAGTTGTTGGGTAGAGGGGAGGACCCTTCTGCATCAAAGCTTGTCATTAATGTATTCCACCGATCACCAACTACCATATTTGATCAGATGAGGTTGCAAATCAGATTTCCACAACTTCTCAAGGAAAAAAGAAGTTCCTTCAATGTTTCCCATGCCCTATAAATAAAATATCCACGATAATATTCTTTCAACCTCTTACAGAGAAACTTTTTGTCATCTCAATCATTCATGGGAGCTTATGCAACAAGTTTCATGGGAAGTTTCATGCTCTTCCATGATTCCATCAATGCTAATCCATAGTCATGTCGTCAAGAATTTCCCTTCATGCTTTGTAGATCGAATTGTATTTCCAGAGGTATTTTCTCACTGTTTCTCTTTAGGCAGTTAAGGTTAGGATTCACAACATCTTTTTTGTTGTGCTTAAGTATAAAATAAACTTATGTATTCTTTGTAAGGGTTATTCCTTGAGTTTTCTCTAGCAGACGTGTAATTTCCCATATCTACAACGTTAAAAAATTTCTTTGCCTCTCTATTAATAAAATTTACTATTTTTACCTCATCTTTGTACTTGCATTCTGTGTACATCTTGTTACCTTTGTGTGTATAAAGGTTTATCATATTTTATAGGTTCGTTTGTTGTGTTAATTTTCTGCAAATGTTGATTGTGAGTTCTTTCTACTCCTTTTAGTGTTCCATGCTTACTTCTGAGAATTGTTAAATTAGAGACTTGTGTGAAGTCCTCCAGTGAATTTCATTGATTCTTTATGAAATATTAGGTAGGAAGAAACATGTTTAATTTAGGTGTATCACCAACCTTTCCTATTACGCATTCCTTCTCATCATTTCCTCTAGAGAATTAGTACAATATGATTATTTATAGGTTTATGCAATGTTAGATTAGTCCAACACTGTTGTACTTAGGTTAGAAAGGAAGCCAAACTTCTCTAGAGGTTCGATATTCATCATAGGGGTCCCACATTTGAAGGTCAATCCCATATTTCAATAGAATGTTGGACAATAAGATCAACAAGGTGTGGTTCTAATTGACAATAGTTATCATATCTAACAACCAAAAAAATATAAAAAATATAGAAAGAAAAAACACATAGTCAAGAGAAAAGAATCATTCTCTAGAAAAGACTATTTTTATGACACATTGGGCAAGAATCATGTATGATAATCCATATTACTCTCATCAATAAGTACTCTACACACTTAGGGGTATCTATTTTATCCATCCATCCACTTACCACATCCTTACCAATGGACCTTTATGTAGCATATAGGGTTGTAACTTGATTAGTGCTTCAGAAAATATTTGGAACACTTATCTTTGTTATGGCATTATAATATATACCTTTTGACACCAATTTTCTTTGGTCCTTGACTTGTCTAAATATATTTTCAACTTTTTTAATAACGAGCCCTCCTAGTATCAAATTAAAAATAATAGCCACAAATTGACCAGTTACACTATATTACTCTGGTTTGGATGACCCAACTATCACTATTAGTATCATGGAAACTTGATGAAAAGTGACACCTTGTTCGTTTTCAATTTATCATGGCCGGTTTGGTTCACATGACATATTTCTGAAAGGACATCATTGTTCCTTAAACTATGAATGTCTCTTGAGGTTATGCTCATTGGGGCATTTGAGTCTTGTATTTTGTCTTTGCTTTATTGTTTCTTCGATTTAGCTTATCTTTGTTTTACTATTTTGTGTCATTCCTTTACAAGTATACCACATCATCATCATAATCCCTTATATCATGATGCATATCACTAATAAATAAAAATTATTGCTCAAACACATAAGAATATCCTCATAGATTCTCAACATATACCTAATCTTGAATACCTTAAGAATATATCATAGTCATCCATATCCATCTTCATCACCTTAAGCTCCAAATTGAGCCATCATACACCATCATTATCCTATCCTCATATTCCATACCAATTCATACAAGTAATATGTCTCTCATGTCTACCATCCTAATTTACTTTCATTAACCTTACTATTCTCTTCCTAGTCACCATCTCTACATAATCCTACTTCTCTTAATATTCTTCCAACCTTCATAATATCTTTCCCCCATCTTACCGAATCATTTATTCCATTGTTCCCTTCATATCTATTGACCCCCATTCATTCATCTCATCTTTGTTAATACTGTTATATCTATTTTGATACTACACCCATGCTCTTCCAATTTGACCATCCTCTCAAGAGGGCATCATCATCTCATCATTTTGTTTAGTACCAAAAATAAATTAGGATTTTAATCCAAATCTAAGCATTGGATCATCCTTTGAATCCAATCATCTAATCAATCAATCAATTTGATTGATGTGATCAATCCAACCAATCAATCCTTAACCTTTGATGCTTAGGCTTATTCTATTTCGTCATTATTGACACACCTTGTTTCCATATCTACTTTCTTTGAAATGACATTGTTCCTTCTAGTCACAATGTCATTTCAAAGAGAGGTAAAATGCAAGCACTAAAGTCACATATATAATAATTCATGAAATACCATCTCATGTAAACATTTAATGCACTTACCACCTCTTAATCTATTTAAATAATTAATATTATCCTAATTCCATTAATTTATCATAATTAAATTTATTAAATGATATTCTATTTAATTAATTTAATTTGAATTTAAATCTAAATGATCTATAATTAAATCTAAATTACGCCTCATGGGTTAGCTATCCAATCAAAATAGGTTACTAAATAATTAATTTAGTTAACTCACCAATCAAATTAATTGACAATCCAATCAATTTGGTTAACTAATATCACAATTAATTAATAAATCAAATAACTATCAACTCACCGATCAAATCGGTTAACTTCCTAGTCACCTCCATCCAATTATTAAATTGATTGTCACCTCTCCCCATTACACCCACCATGTGTTGTCACCTCTCCCCATTACAACCACCATGTGTGGATCCAACTCATGATCCAAGATTAAATATCCAAAATTCATTTTTCTCTCAAAAATTCTATAAATTAGAGCTTAATCCTCCATTTTCACCATCCTAGATTGAGTTGGTAGATGTTGTAGCATTGAACAAAAAACATTGCACATCATTCAAGCACATCCACTCCATTGACAATAATAACTTACATTGGTTTAGAATTTGTAATTTTATACATCTTGCTTTGATGCAAATTATTGTTGAGCTCAATTGAAAGGTGAGAGTTGTGATTTCATTTAGAGTTTGATTTTGATTATTTTATTCTCCTTTTTATTTTTGTTTGATTTCATCTCTCACACAATTAAAAATCACACTATCATAACAAGTCAAATATTATTTCAATTGCCATACACATACTCAAATATAGCCATTACCCACTTAGATGTGACTGTTTGTCCACCCAAGGTCATTTATCTTATCGAGACATTTATTACAGTTAACCATGCATCTACAAAAATATACTTGTTACACCCATAGATATGGCCTTTTCCACACCTAGGGTCATTTATATAGTCATTGGGTCAACCCTACATTTGTCTATTTCCTTTTTAAAACTCTAAATTGAAATTTGGCCAACTAGTCCCCTTTAATTTCCCATCCTAAATGATCAAAGTACACATTTTGCAAAATTTGATGTTATGTGGTAGCATTTAAAGGCATTCATTATCATTCATTTTATACATCCACACATCATCCAAAATCAACAACTCTTCTCTTATTTTAGAGAGTTAAAGAAGCAATCAATAGATAAATATTTAGATTTGGTACACTAAAAGGAGTAACAAATATACATAAATCATTCTAGGGCCCTTGCCTACTATCTTCAAACTTTTACATATATTTCAAGGATTGGCCTAAGAGAACTTGCCTCCTTGTGACACAAAGACAACCCTTTCTAGGTATTTCTAAATATCATTAGCCCTCATATATTAAGAAAAATAGGGTAGACAAGGATTATTTAGGTGAACTACACAATAACACTCCACATTGTGTAGGGTCATTTTGGATGCAATAGATGATTTTATGAGACTTGTGGACTTGATCGTGAATAGAGTATAGAACTTGAGATAAAACACAAATAAAGAGACACAATTCCCAAAATAGATATTAGTTAGATTCCATAATTACATTTGAATTACTCCTTGTCAAATTTAGAACTATGTGACATTATTGTTGTTCAAATTTACTTTCTAAAATTAATTATTAAAATTATATAATTTATCAACCCTAACTATTATTATTTAATTTTATTCATCTTATTCTTATGCAAAATTGAGCTTAATTGAAAGGTGAGAGTTGTGATTTCATTTGGAGTTTGATTTTGAAATTATTTTCTTTTCTTTTTTAATTTTTTGTTTGGTTTCACCTCTCACGTATAATTAAATATCATAGTATCCTAACAAGTCAAACATTATTACATTTACCATACACCTACCCAAATATAACCATTACCCACTTAGATATAAGTGGTTGCCCACCAAAGGTCATTTATCTTATC
>VDFB02060474.1:0-21725 GCA_007258455.2 Sequoia sempervirens
GCCATGCCTTCATTGTGTCGAAGGGATACTAAAACAACTCTCCCCAATACCTGGAAATCTCACCAATTAAGTTCCTGTCGGAATTTCAAAGAGACTCGTCAAATCATCCTACTAATATATGCATCTCCCTTCGACGAGAAATTTTGCAACCGTTCATTGCTGTCACCTTCACTATTGCCATGTCGGAGAGTCAAGAAACCATGTCTCTTTGAAATCCCCATATCTTGCCAATGAACCAATTCACCGAAACACAGATCATTAGGGGTCAAAGTTCGCTCCTCCCTCATACTGTCTACCATCTTTGGAGTAAGGCATAAGCCCTATCCCTAACTCACAAAGCCCAAACTCATCCTTGCCAACGTCTATTATTTTTGGGTGTCAGAGTTTTTCCTTGCATCATACATTCCCTAGCAATCAAGTAAGCCTCAACACTAAGTGTTGATGTTGCCCATTCACATCACAAAGTAAGCCACCAGTCCGAAGTCCGAAAACAAACCAGCCTATTCCAAAAATGACTAACTCCTTTTGTATTTCTTCCTTGGCATGCAATAAGCTGTAAGACCGAGGCCCGAAGCCCGAACTTCTGCACATCTTCAAGACATAACTTCATTCTCCTACTCAACAAACTCTAGCTAGCTTAGCCCTTATTCCAAAAGAAACAACTCTACTTTTTTTTGGTTGATGCAAGATTGCTCTCACACCCTGGATGCTCCTGCATTAGACACCCGAGGTAGGAAGAATTTTGTGAATATGGATTCACAAAATGGAGTTGAGTGGTAGTACCACCCTTTCAAACTGCAAGCAATCCTCATCCAACCCCATTGCTGAAATTGGTACCTGCAATTGCTTCTTCTTTCTCCTCTTCAAACACTTAGCTGGAACAAGCAATCTCCTCCTCTAAAAACTCTATTCTTTACTCCTCTTCCATGATGTAGAATCAACTCCACCATAACCCGACCACCTCCTCCAAATGTATATCTCATTCACCTCTAATCTTGTGGGATTCAACCAACCATAGTTTTTCCATCTCCACCAATTTGCACCTGGACTTAACTCTGCAACACCATACAATTTTTTATTTGCATACCAATCATCCCTAATAAGCTTTAATTGAACCATCTAATATACATTCACTAACTCATCCATCTCAACATGAAAATAATATTTCTTAAACTCATTAAGAGATTATTTTACCTTCTCATCACCTGTTGCAACTTCAACTTCATTCTCTTCCATCATGCCTTTGATAATACATGAAACTATATCACCTTATTGTCCTATAACCAATGCATTATACTCTTTTTCCACTACTACAATCCTTTCATTCATACAAAATCCAGTCATATCTTCATCACAAAATTTAAATTATTATGCATTACCTCCTTCTCCGATATTGCTACATCCACTTGTTCATCACCGCCCTTGGGTACAACTTTGTACTCCTCTTTCTTTATGCATTCTAAAATACATTTTTCAGCTGCAATCACTTCCTCCTCTACATCCACATCAATGTTAGCAGTATAATCAAATAAATCATCCTTTTCTCCCTACAACAAATTTTTAGTCATACCAATCTCCTTATCACATAAGAAGTCATCACCTGATGCCAAGGCCACATCACCAAACAACTCAACTTTCTTTCCCCATTTTCCTTCCTTACTTCTAGTTGTAGTGTTTTCATCCACAAAGACACTCATTTCTACAACATATTCTTCTACATTACTCTTATCATGCTCAGACAAATCAATTTTTTTATATAAATTAGAATTTACCTCTTTCCTCTCCATAGTCCACACTTCTGAAACTTCTTTCTTGTCTTCAACATAATATGCCACTGTTTGTATGCCCTTAGAAGGACATATTGTGGTTTCACACTTCATCTCCTGATCCTTGATTACAATGCCGTCAAATGGATTTATTGCTACAACAACTTTTTCCATTTCTACATGTTGATCCTCATTGGAACATACACCAAAATATGGGTGAACCTCATTATCTTCTGTTGCAACTTTCATTGTTTCAATTCTCCCTTCATTATCACTCTCCATGTCATTTTGGAACACAAACCAAATTTGGTTCTAACCTCACCAAAATCTGAAACTTTTAACCTTCTCATACCTAGCCATCCCATTCATACCATTCACATGAAAACTAGAATTTTCTATGAATTCACAAGATGCAAGTTTTACCTTTTATTCAATTGCTTCAACTTCGGTGTCCTTTTTTTCAATGTTCTCCATCGCAATCAACTCTTTTGCTGCTGTTGCAACCTCTGTATCTTCATCCTTCATGTCTTCCAATAGACATCTCTCAACTTCAAGTCCAGGGTCCTCAACTTGCTCATCCTCTTTCTCGATGTCACATGCATGACACTTTGTTGCATCCTTTTTCTTTCTTGTAGTCAAAACATCATTAGAAAGATAAAATTTATCTTCAACTCTTGTCTTCTTTTGTTTCCACCTTCTTATCTTGTCCTCCAATTCATTTATTTTCTGTTGCAACTGTATCATTTCTTTTTCTCTAAATCTCCTTTTGATTTCCTCTAGTCTAGGAATCCTTGGAACCCATCTAATGACAAAAGTTTTCTTTTTTCCCTTTCTCTTGTCCATTTTCCAGGCCTCTCAAAGTCATAACAACACAAATCTTCAACCCTCAAGTTTTACTGATGTAAACTGCCTCGCAGTCAACTATCTATTTACAACCAAGGGAACCTCAGTTCCTCAATCCTTTGAAATATCTCCTTACAAGTTAAACATCAATCTATAAGCATGGTCCACACACTCTTTGTAACTTAACAACAAAAAATATTCAAACCCTCATGTTTTACATATGTAAACTACCTTACATTCGATGATTTGTTTACAAATATTCAACACCTTCAGATGCTATTGCAAATCCACACACTCTCAATGCTTTAACAAAAGCTTCAAACCCCCAAGTTTTACATATGTGAACTGCCTCACATTCAGTGATCTATTCATAGACACAAGAACCTTAGTTCATCTCTTGCATACATCTGCAAGAAAATTTCACACACACTCCAACCCTTATATCCTGGTGCAAACTACCTCACGTTTGGTGCTTTGCCTGCACACTCAAGAACTCCTACTCTAATACTACTGAAAAAGGATACTTCCCTTATAGACCAAAACTCACAACAATAACATAAATAAACACAACCTATGCTAGAAGAAACAAAGATCTATTATTAGCTTCATTACATGGGCCTTCTAATCACATCATTTGCATAGCCATCACATGGGATTTGGTTACAATCATCTACAAGTCTACAAATATGAAATAGATTCGCTCTAGGCTTCCTTGGCTTACAAAAAACCTCTATAGTCTTCCTATTGTTGACCTCTAGTCTTGCCGACGCTAACCTAACTCCAGGCTTTCTATTCCCCCTTTTCTCCTCTCTTCCTGTTTCTACTTGGATTATATCCTCCTCTCTATCTTCACCAACAAGCAATTTTATTTTCCCATAATCCTGTCCAAGTTCATTGTATACTGTATTTTCATCAAACTAGAAACTAGGGTTTCATTCCCATTCGCCACATTCACCTGCAATCTGATATTCATTTAATGCTTTTACCTGTCTTGTCTTAGAACCACTACTTCTGTCAATCACCAGTTTAGAATGGTTTCTTCGTTGTCTGCTCTGTCTTCTCAAACACACCATTGATCACCATCTTCTTGCCTTACCCACCTCTCTTCAAACCATTGAAGATACTACTACTTATTAGACTGAGACAATTCCATGTCACACTGATATTGATCTCTTTCGCCGATACCTCATCACCATTGTCATCCATGTCATCACCATTCAACTCACAACAATGATGCGGATTGATCTTCCAACCAATCACATACTACCATTTTTCAATACACGTCATCACCACCTTCCTATCAGGTCCCACAAAAGTCAACGCCATTCCTTCATTGTGTCGAAGGGACACTAAAACAACTCTCCTTGATACCTGGAAGTCTCACCGATTAAGTTCCTATTAGAATGTTGAAGAGACTTGTCAACTCATCCTATTGATATATGCATCTTCCCTTGACGAGAAATTTCACAACTGTTCACCACTGTCACCTTCACTATTGCCATGTTGGAGAGTCAAGAAACCATATCTCTTCGAAATCCCCATATCTTGTCAGTGAACCAATTCGCCGAAACACAAATCATCAAGGGTCGGAGTTTGCTCCTCCCTTATATTTTCTACCATCTTTGGAGTAAGGTGTACTCCCTATCCCCGAATCGCAAAGCCTGAACTCATCCTTTCCAACTTCTATTATTTTTAGTTGTCAAAGTTTCACCATGCATCATGCATTCCCTAGCAATCAAGTAAGCCTCAACACTGAGTGTCGATGTTGCCCATTCACATCACGGAGTAAGCCACTAGCCCGAAGTCTGAAACAAACTAACCTGTTATGAAAATGACTAAATCCTTTTGTATTTCTTCCTTGGCATGCGATAAGCTGTAAGACCGAGGCATGAAGCCCAAAATTCTGTACATCTTCAAGACATAACTTCATTCTCTTGCTCAACAAACTCTAGCCAGCTTATCCCTTATTCCAAAAGAAACAACACTACTATTTTTTTTGGTTGATACAAGATTTCTCTCACACCCTGGATGCACTTGCATCATAGGTACAAAGGAAGGGATCTAAATTTTCACAATAAATCCTATGCTAAAAATATTTAGTAGCTTCTCCATTGAGGTGTTGTGGTTTTTAATTCCCCAAGCCAACATGCTTATAACAAAACTTGACAAAACAACTTTTTTCAAATAAGGACAATGACAGTGATAATGCAATAATAATATGGTGCACTTGCACAACAATGTGCACACAAGTGTCACAAAGAAACAACAATGAATACAACAATACAACTTTACCATTGAATAAGCAAGGTAGAAACACTAGAATACTAACCACTCATGAGATAAATACACCATGATGAACATATGAGACAGAGAGGTAGAACAACACCTACATGGCGAATGGTTACTAAATCACAATTGTGTTCTCTCACAATAAAATACTAGGATAGGATGAGGGAATCATCAATCTCCAATCCAAATCTAGATGCTCATCAAAACTCTTAACATAGAGGAAAACCTTCACACAAGGTTTCCTAACCATGCAACATAACTCATCACTAACTAGAATGATGATGAGTCACTTCTAGAAAACTACACACTTTCGAAGATGTCTCATCACAACGCGACCGTTGACATTAGATAATTAGAAGTATAATACTCCACAACACCCCATGAACTTTGAGGAATATTGAGAACACCAAAAAGTCCAACCACAAAGGATTAAAACCTTCCCAAGACTTCACAAGACTAGGTGCACGATCTCCCTAACACTAGTTTTGACAACTAGACAACTTCAAAAGAAGGCACACAAAGCAAGACAAGAGGAGAACAAGTCCTCAATCAAAACATATAATCCATGCACACAACACCGAAATAGAACACTGGGATCATGAGAAAAATATTTTTTTACATGATTTTCCCATACACAACCTCGAAATAAAGAAAGATAAGTCCTGAAATAAAGAAACTTGACTAGGTGTTTGAGGGTTCTGACGACTGAAACAATCAAAATGAGAAAAATACAAGGCATAAAACCTATTCATTAGTAGAATTAGCCTTATAAAACCATTGAATATTTGAGGTTAAGAGGATTTGTATTTTTTTTTGTATGAGAAGCATGCTGCCCAAACATAGGATGAGGCCTCCTAAACACAGGATGAGGCCTCCCAAACATAGATAGACAAAAGTTGTAGTTTTTTTCTTGCCAAAACTAGGCTGCCCTAGTATGGTACTAGGCTACCCAAACATGCCATAGGGCTGCCCGAAATTACTAGGCTGCTCCAGTATGGTACCAGTCCACCCAAACATGCCACAAGGCAACCCAAACTTACCAGGTTACCCCACTGGAGTTAGACAACTTTCCAAATAGTCTTGGTTAAAACAGTGAAGACACTTTGAAAAGAACCAAATGAGATGTTCCTAAGTTCATCTTAGCCTTTGCAAATTATAATATTTAAAATCCCAAATCAATCATGCTCAATTCCAACATTGAGACATGTAATTAAACCAATATTCTTTTTCCATTATCAAATGTTACAATTTATAATAATAGGACTCAACATCCTTTACATATACATTTTACATTTGAGTGAAGTACTAAATAGCATAAGGTATACTTATTACATGGTACCAAACTCAAGCTCAATCCTCAAACCTCCAACCACCAATGGTGGTTACCATGCTAATCGACCTCATGGAATCAAAAGGATCCACACCCACCATGCAAGGGGATAGTCACATGGGGCCACAAGCACAACACTCATGCCAAACACATGGATTTTAAGGGATTACACACACACCACACATGATGAAAACACTCACCATATACATCATATCAAAGCACTTAACCAAAATCTCGAGATTGATCCAATACAAGAAATCACTTGATACAATCACAAATGGTATAACTCAATCCATATTGGAAAAACTCACCCATGTCATGTCACAATCCATATTGGGCCAACTCACCAATTCCATACAAAGAATCATCCTTGGACAAACTCACCAAGGACATAACCTAATCACATGAAAGGGAATAGATCATCCTTTGGGTACTACTCAACTACACTAGAGTTAGATATTAGAGAGAAAGAGAGGGAATGCCATCATGGAAACTCAGGTGGGGCTCAACGCAAAACCGATAGACAATGGGTACTTGATCTTACAAGTCTTACAACCCCTAAGTGACTTGTCTTCCTCGACCATCCTTAACTTGTATGAGCACTCAAGGCATGAGGGGGATATCCATTATCTTGGTTAATTAATTACCATATTTCATTAGTTATCACTTGTTAATCCAAAATCCCCCACACCATGATTTCCTATGCACCACTTTGGATTGGGATCCATTCCCATAACTCTCTATTACTTACACCCTAAGCTCATCACATTCTTCAACAAATATGATATGAAGAATAATGCATAAAATTCATTTTTTCGAAGTAAAACAAACATGGTCTCATAATTTTCTAAATCAACAACAATTAAGGAGACTTTATTTCACATTAAAATTCATCCAGAATCAATCAAAAAAATAATTTTTAAAATTTTTTTTATGAAGGAAATCCATTCATTTTCCAATTTCACCATTAAAGAATGCTTGAAATTTTAAATTTTAAATTTCATTTTTCTAAAACTACCATTTGGTTCTAAATAAAAAATAAATAGGGAGACTTCTTTCCTTGCATTAAAATTCATCACAAGTCACTTCTAAATTCAAATTTTCTAAAATTAATTATAAAGGAAAAACCATAGAAAACCCAAAACCACCATTGAAGAAAAGCTTGGAATTTCAAATTTCAAATTTCTAAAAATATACTTTGGTTCTAAATATGCCCAATAACACACTTTTCACATCAATTTCACTTTTCACACATTTCCCAAAAATTTGGGCATTATAACCCCATATTTTGCAAAATCTCAAAAAAATTAACAAAACAATAAAATGAGCATGAAATTTTACAAAATGAATTGCGTTGGGAGGTGTCTACACTCCCCCAATCATTCCAATATCTAAATTTGAAAGAAATTGACTAAGTTAAAAGAAATAAATAAAATATCTCAAATTATATTAAAACTTCAAATGGAGAATACCTTAAGCATGAACAAATGAAAACACAAGATCACTTGCAAGCACATTCCATTTCCCATTCCTAATATGATAAATACAATCTCATCAAATTCCCCTTCCAAACACTCTCCCAGTCAACAAAAACAAAATCTCCCGAAAGAGGGTTTTATCCTCTTCAAAAAAATTCCAAAATGAAATTACATCCTCAAAATAAAACCCCTTTTTCCTATTTACCCTTTTCCCAATTTCAAATAAATCAAAATAAAATTCATTTTCTATTTCCTTAATTTCCATTTTCCTCAATTGAAATAGACACATCAATCAATTTTTAAATAACCTATATCATTTAAATTCACAATTTAAATCAATATAAGCATATATCCATTTGAATTAACAAAATTAAGAATTCAAACATGATATTTAATCAAACATAACCTACAATTCCCAACCCACTAAAATTTTGCAATTAAAGTAGATAATAGATTAAGTTTCATTTCTACTTTCTTTCTATTTTCCCCTTTCTTGAAGTATAAAAAATATTTTAATAACCAACATATGAAATCATTTAAATTCCTAACATTTCATTTATAGGAAAAATACAAAATTTAAACCAATTATTAAACCAGGCATTTACTGGTTGTTCATGACATAACAAAATCCAAAACCACCTATGATTTGGATCCAAATTCACATAGGGTCAAATATGACACATATCATACTTGATTCAAGTATGATCAAGGAATGGATAGGGAGGCCTAATGTGACATCTCTGAATTAACCACCATTGGGGAATAACTCAAACATGTGTATCCAAGTGAAAAAATAAATCTATACCTATAACCATTCAATGCACACCGAGAGTACTTGCTCAATGTATATATAGTCGAAACAAAGCATAATCACCCAATGAGGTCGAATATCAAAGCATAAATAAAATCAATTATATAACTCATTAAATAAATCATTCCTTCTAAACATCAATAATCAGGATTACATTTAATCACAACATAAATAATACATATCACTAAACTAAAGCATAATGATAACCAAATAGGTAGACATACAAAATGCTAACAACCGACATATTGAGGAACCTCATCTTGAACATACAATGGTTCATACACACCATTTAGAGCCATAAAAATAATCACCACAAAAATCTCAAGGAAATGGTGAAGTGAAAACATTGATCTCACATTAACAAGATGCAAGCGAGAGGGGCACTACATGGTTGCTAAAGTATTTTCAAAAATTCTAAAGGGAATAACATTGGATGAATACTATCAATTACTTAAAGAATCCATTCATTGTTTCAAGAAATTCATGTGAATTCATATAAAAATTTGACATGAAAAAAGTTGGCATTTGAGAATTTATACACATCGAACAAGATCCTTGTTAGGTTCCCAAATCTGCGCCCTATTTGCTAAGCTTTTAGATGAACTCAACAGATTTGGACTAACATGGGACTGCTTTTAGGTTGTGGGTAACTTGTTCGAAAACAGACCTCCAGTGATAAGGGTTGGCTTCCCCTTTCGATGTCACCTAACTATGTAATCTTTGAGATAAGGGTAAGAATTTGCATGAAAATAAACCTAACGTTGAAAAACCTAAGGTGATGCACCAAAACAACCTAGACCTGTTAACAACCTATCACCTTCAAATTAAAATCATAAAGCCTGACTCACACAACTCACTTTCCAATGTAGTTTACATAAATAATTTATAAGAAGGACTGTAATAGTGCTTTTAAAAGGAAAATAGGGGTTTCAAAACTAACAACACTACTAAACAACACAACTTATAACCTGTAAACATACATTTTCTGCTAAGTGGATGTATAAACATGAGACAAGTCTGCAAGGAAAGATAAATTTTCACAAGAAAAATTGATCAACCATTAATTGCATACCACGAAACATGAAGAGAGAAGATGAAAATGCTCTAATTTATTAATTCAAAGTGCTTACTGTATAATAGGCCTATCTGAGTTACAATACTACTCCATGAAAATAGCTCCAAGAAAATAAAGCTATCCTACTGCTGGAAAGAAAGAACTGCCCAAATGTTCAAAATGAACATACTTAAGCAAAAACACACCAAAACCCCTCACACAAGTGCTTCCAGAAGATTCTGGTCAGATACAACAGAAAAGGCCAAAAAGAACCTTCTAGAAACCCTCCAAACTATCCTCCACATGAAGAAAATTTGAGCCAAGTCCAAGGTCACACTGAAGGTGTGACAAAATAACCTCCAAAATAGTCAAAACAAGCCCTCCACACTTTCTGCATGTTGTTCAACATTCCTCCAAATTGCTCACATGCCTTCAAACTGGCTGAGTCACACCTTTTGTGTGCAAACATGTCTTCAACCATACCTCATGACTTCAACACATGATTGGTTTTCACACAAGTATTGACCCAAACTCTCCTCATGCAATATGTGTGTTTTGAAGCACAAGACTCCAAAAAGCATTAAAGACAATGATCTTGATTAAGTGATTCATAAAACATCACTAAACAATTCATTTTACAATTCAAAGCATAAAATAAGGGTCCCACCATCTCCTTGTACTACATTTGCATTAAAAGGCATAATAAAAGTGATTTTCAAATCACATACATGATATCCTTAAACATTGGAATAAAATGAAACATATAATGTCATATCTAAAAGCTTTCAAAAGCTTCCAAGGCATTTGACCATCTCATCTTATCACATTCTGCGCTTTAATCCACATGGGCAATATCACTAGTTTTCAAAGGCATCATAGAGCTCCAAAATACTTGGCCAATATGGCCGACCTCCAAATTCCTTGGAAAGCATATTCCAAGTCACATGATGTTGGGAAAAAACAAAGGCATATCTCAAAAGCTTCATGGTATACTCCACATGTTGTTAAGGACTTGGCAATGTTTGAAAAAGGAGAAAACACCTAAGGCATAACATAACATGCCAAAGTCAACACAAGTTTAGTTTCAGCCCCCATGCATTAACACATGTCTCAATTTTTAAAAATAATGGGAAGAAAATCCCATCGAACTCAAGTAGGGTCAAACCCTAATCATCAAAACACAAAAATAATGGGAAAATCCCATCATTTTTTTGTTGCATAATCTTGAGGGAATGATGCAGCCACCAGGGTTTGAGCAAGCATAGGAAAAACAATGGAGATCACATGGTTTTGTTGAGATTCACTGATGAGAAACAAAGGAAAAAAGGTAAAATGCTCATTCTGAAGCTTAAAATATGTATTTTTCTATCATTTGGAAGTCATTCCAGAACTTGAGGCCGTGACCATGGAATTTTTTTTTGACTCATATGTTTCATTTGTTCTCTCTGTTGTTGTTTTACCATTCAGCCGCCATGAAAATCTTTAAATGAAGCTTTCTATAGAGAGACAAAGCTTTGAATATGGCAAAAATTGAGCAAAAGCTCCAGGTAAGCATTCAATCGACTCCATTTCTAATTTTGAGCAAAGAAAGCTATATTTTTTTAGCCCTCCATCTTGAAAAGATAACAACAAATGTTCATTTTCTTCTTTGCATTTGTTAATAGGGATACCCCATTGTTGTTTTCTATTGTTTTTCCTAAAGAAAATAACTCTCTAGCTGCAGTCATGGACAAAAAATAGTGTGTTTTGACAAAATGCTCAACTTCATTTGAAAACCTTATAATGTCTTTCAGTTTTTTCCTTTGTATATGCAAATGTTCTAACAACCCAGATGGGTTTTTTCAGTATGTAGAAAAGAAAAGAAAAACAAAACGGCCTATGAGATCGGCCTCCATTTTTCAACATGGGTTTCCTCTGTATTTTTTCATTTCCTTTTCTATTTTGAAATACACTTGCAAAACCCCTAAGTGGGTTTTCTATAGCATATATATTCCGAATTTGCAACTTGTTTCAAACGAACCCAAGTGGGTTTCTTGATTTCTTCTAGAAACTAATATTTTCTTGTAGAAATGCAAACATGTTTTGTAAATGCACTCCATTTTCTATAATATGTAGGAATGTTGTTTTGAACTTTGAAATCCCATATGGGTTTTCCATATTTTGCAAAACCAGAGGTTTGCTTAGCCACGACCTATCATAATGCATAAAAAAGTTTTCATTTGCCATTCTTATAGAATGTTCTCCATTTTTGTTGCCTCTCTATTAGATTTTCATGATGAACCCAAATGGGTTTTTCTAGTTTGAAAGAAAACTTCAGATTTTGTTAAAAAATGATTCAATGCCACTACACAGTGTGAGGGTAATGAAAAGCTCCAATTTTGAAAACTGGGTTTTCTGTGAGCATCTGAATTGGTTTTTGCATTTTATGATAATGGACATCATGAATATCTATTTTTGACTTTGAATACAAAACCACTATTACTGTAACTTCCATACATGGATAATGGCTTCCACTTGCTGCTTTTGAGGACAATGATGACCACCTTTGTTATCATTTGGTTCTTGGTTGCAAATAGAATTTGTAAAGCATTTCCAAGCAAAACTGCCCTTATTCATGATTATGCTCTGTTCTCTTGAAGCACCATGATTTATGATGGTTTCTATGATGACTATCTTTAGCAAAAACCCTCCTTTCCTTTTCTTGATTTCCATTACCATTTCCAAAACTATGATTGCCTTCTTTATGCTTCTATGAATGTTCCAGCTGAGCAATTATGTTGTTCTTTATGATAATGGAAAATAACTCACTATCATAAATAATGATAAATCTCCTCCTCATTGACCAATGTGGTTCCTTCGTACTCTCAAGTGAAACAATTCTTTCAAGCCTCTTTATGACACTTTTCAAGCCACAGTTCTCTGTTATCTTGCACCACTGAGACTGCTCACCCTTTATGATTGCCTGTAAAGATTGTAATATCTTGAAAACAACTTCCTCTATTTGTGATCACTGTTATTGTCTTAAAATACCATAGTAGGCTTTGTGTTAGGTAATCTTCCCCAATAAGGGGTCTCCTCTCATTAACAAAATGATTCATGGGATTAAACATCATTGAGCGCTATTGTTTGTTTTTTCAATGGTGTTGTGACCTTTTCACACATCGCCCCATTAAAAATGGGGACCCCTAATTTTTGCTCCATTCTGGTCTTTTGGCTTGGGTTTTTTTCTCTCTCTCTCTCTCTCTCTCCGTCTCTTTGTTGTCTGCCTTTCCGGGGATTTCCCCACCGTTGAGCTTAAACATGAATTTGGCCAAGTCTGAAAATTAGGGTTTCCATCTTTCCTGGTCAGCCCGAGGTCGAACGAAGTGGATAAATTGAAAACAAAGATTAACATTGATGTCAGTATGCTTCCAGTGGGCCTCCACTACAATTTCATCAAATTCTGGGTACTTACTATTTTGAGTAAGTGTGTAATTCTAGGCAATCCTTTAGCATTTTTGAAATTCCAACAGTCACACTACATTCGGAGCACATCAAGCTGCTCGTGTGCAAAATTTGAGCGAAAACAGACAACTTGCTATTTTTAGCAGTCCAGCTTTCAGAGCAAATTTCAAGGCTTAGATGAAGAGTTTTTCTTTGCATGTCTGGATATTCCTTCTAGGTTTTTCGAGACCTTCGCAATAGTATAACATGACAACTTTCAGAGTTCAATCTTTTGGGGCTATTTTTAGGGTTTGCATGTTAGGGTTTTCTTTGCATGTCGGATGATTCCTTATGGGTTTTTTGAGAGCTTCATAGTGATGTGACATGCAAACGGAGATAACCACTCAGTAAGGAACTTAATATTTTTAGCAGGTGCATCCCGGCAGCCACCTCCCAACACTTCAGAATCATGAGCTGATTGCAATGCAACAGAAATGAGGACAAACAAAGATCATTTGATACGCATGCAGAGCAAATTAGGGTTTCCAGCTTCGAGACCTGAAAAGAAGGGAAAAAAGTCAGAATTTTTGAAAATCAGTGTAAACCACCGTGATCAGCATCCTTCAGGCTATCTGCTGGTAAAATTAGAAGACAAACAGAGCACTTACTATTTATAGTAAGTCATTTTGGAAACAGGCTAAAAATAACAAATTAGTTGCATGCGCCGATGTCTGCAGGAAGGTCACGTGGTGAGGAGTACCCCATTCAAATTTCAAGTCAATCGGAGTAGTGGAGCTATCAGAAGCAAGCAGTTACTATTTATAGCAAAGCACCTTCAGGAATGGGCTAAAAATAGCAGGCCAACTAAAAATAGCAGTGTCAACAGGGTAACAAGGTCGTGAGGATGCAGTGTTTGAAGTTTCAAGTCATTCTAATCTTGAGAGATGCAAAAATCAGGAGACTTACTATAAATAGCAGGGCATGGATAAACTAGTAGAGATCAGGAAAAATGGCTAAGTATTGGATTTCATCCTATAGCTACCTGGAAATGCGCCCAAGTTGATGAAGAGGCATGAAGAAAATTCTAAATCCAAAACTCATCCTCCTGCTTAGCCAAAATACGCCCATAAAGCATAAAAGTCAAAGAGGTCAATGTTTTTCATCCTGTAGCTATGGCAAAATGCGCCCAACTCAAGGTGAAAGCATAAAAAATTCTAAGTATGAGACTTCGTCCACCTCCTAGGCTAAAGTGCGCCCATGCTTGGAAAGTCAAAGAAAGTCAAAGAAGTTCATCCTGCACACATAGCAAAATGCGCCCACCTTGAGAGTTGATAGCAAGAAAATTTTCTCAGTGTAAGAACTCATCCTCCACCACCCCCTAAATGCGCCCATCCTGCACATAGGTGAAAATGCACCCAAAATGAAAGGAGGTCAAAAGAAGTCAACAAATTTTTTCCCTCTCCCATGGCAAAATGCGCCCAAAGCAAGGCATGTAAAGACAAAAACGAGGAAGGTGAAAGGTCACATGCTAGGCGTTGGAAGTTTCATCCATCACACATGCTAAAATGCGCCAAAGAAGGATAGCAAGTCAAAGGAGTCAAAGAAATTTGTCCTCCTCACCCATCAAAATGCGCCCAAGTTCAAAGAAGTCAACAAGTCAACAATTTTCATCCTTCATGCATGCCTAAATGTGCCCAAATGAGGTCAAGTGAAGACAAAAATGGAGAAGTTGAAGAGTCATCCTTCATGCAAGCCAAAATGCGCCCAAGATGAAGAGAGTAAAAGTGAACGTTGGGTGGTGAATAAGGTAAAGGGTGAATAAAATACTCCAAGGGGTGGTCAAAGCAAGGTAAATGCTAGGTGTGGTAATATTCTTCTCCAAGTGCTATATGCGCCCAAGGTGGTAAGTGTTAGATGGTGTTAGAAAATATTGCCAAGGGTGAATAAAGTGCTAGGCGTGGTTTTAATTTTCTTCAAATATGCTATGCGCCTAGGGTGGTGAAATAAAATACAAGATGGTGTTGATGAATATTGCTAAGGCGTTGGAGCTTCAAGTGAAAATATTTTTCAAAGTGTGGAATAAAATGCAAGGCGTTGGAGTTGCAAAACAATAAAATTTTTCCTAAGGCGTTGAAGATGATAGAAGTAAAATATGATGTGCTTGCAGGAAGATCTTCTAAGTGAAATAAATTTTTCTCACTGGCAAAGTGATTGAGTTGAATATAAGATTTTCCAAGGTGAAGTTTTTCTAAGGCAAAGTTTTTCAAAGTGATTCAAAATTTTCTCTAAGGCAAAGCATTTTCTTCCTTAGAAAATACGCCTAGAACTCAAGGTGATAAATTTTTCTTCCTAAAGCACGAGCAAGTTTTCAGAGATGAAGTCAGAAGATGATGACAATGCAGGATGAATTTAAAAAATTTATCAAGTCTGAGCAACGGGATGTTCACAGAGATGAAGAATGGGTTAAAATTGATTGAATAATATTTTTCTAAGGTTTAAAAATTCAAAATTTAAATGAACCTATTAGTTGTGTACCCATGGATTCATCACGTTTTAGAGAAAATTTTCTTCTAAGTACTGGACATTTGCGATGATAGATGGATTTCCATGTCTTCTGCACTTCGCCAACGCTTTTCCAGTGAAGAATTTAATCAGTGCTCAAATTGTGAAACTTTCCTAAGGGAAAATTTGAATAAAATTATTTTTGAAAGGAAAATGCTTCAAACGATGAATCCAAAGTGAATTGCCTAGATGATTTCGATCGAATTCTTCACAGATGAATTTTCCATAGCATCGGAGATGATTCAAATTTAAAATTTTCAAGACAGAGCTTCGGCTGGGGAATTAAATGGATTAAAAGATGAAATTTAATTAAACATTTTTGAAAGTAAATTGAGACATGCTAGTCAAAGTTGAACTTCTAGAGGGTCGAGATTCTCAGACAAGTGTCAGAAATACCAGAGAGGGAAAATTCAAATTCTTGAAGTGGAGTAGTGGAAATTTAATGCATTAGCTATACTTAGCTCCTTCTAGAATTCAATTTTTGGCTATAAAATTGAGAGGTTTCTCACTTGATTTTCATAGCTGAAGAATTTGATTTGCTCTGAGGACTGAAACTTGAAGAGTTCAAAATTTTTGCTAAGGCTGAAGTGTTGCTGAGATTCGATTTGAAGCTGAGAAGGACGACTTGAGTTTGTTACTGAAGCTCCATTCTATTGCTGAAGTCTGAAATTGCCAATACAAGTGAAAAAAAATTTGATTTGAAGAGGAGTATTGCTGAAGCTTGGAGTGATCATATTGTTGAAGTTGAAGTGCACACTTGCTAATTTGTTGAAGGTGTGAAAGTGTGAATCGAGGCCATATTTGCTAGGTGGTTGAATCCAGATGAGGTGAATATTGATAATTTGAGGGGTAGGCTGGTGCCTTTCTTTTCGGAGGTAAAGACCTTCGTACAAGATGATTTTGAGAACACTTCTACTTTCTCCACCTTGATCCAGAGCACGCAGGATTCCTTAGTTGCTTGGAGAAAATCTTGTGCAAGGCATGAGCAGTCTGTTACAGTATTGGAGTTTCAGCTAGATTGCATTCCACCTATTTCAGTTCAGGAGGTTGAGGCTGTACTTGGCAGATTCGTTGAGTTTGCAGCCATAGAGAAGGAGAATGGGAATGCACTTCTGGATGATGATCTTCTAGAAGACTGATTGTGGGCATTAATTGCCTTTACTATTTTGGGAGTGAGTGGGAATATTTTCTCATTTATTGCACCACTCCCCATTCTGGAAGTTTTTAGGGTTAGGGCTGAGGTGGCTTAATTTTAGCCATTCTTTTGATTGTAATCTTAGCCATCCATTGGACCGGGCTACCTATAAAACGGGGAGTCCCCCTCATTTGTAATACATTAGATCAGAATCAGAATTGAGTTAGAGATTGGAAACTAGAGAGTAGAGCATAGTAGACATTTTGTTTAATAGTTTAGCATAGTGTGGAGAAGAAAGAAAGATTTCCCTTTGAAAACTTTTGTAGAGATTGTTGTGTAACACTTTCATGATAATAGATCTTTTCATTGATGGTGGAATTCGTCTTTGTCATGGATAGCTAGCAAGGTCTCTTCTTCCTTTCGGATCCAAGTAGCATAAAGTAGTGTAGTTTTTATCTCATGCAAGTAGCTTACTTTGATGTGTGGTGTTATATTGAGGTAGCTTCATTTCATCCCATACCACTAGCAGCTTATCGATGATAAGCTCGCCTTGCGTGGTCGACTGGAAATTATCTTGAGTTTAACTTCGATTGTGATTTTTATACTTATATGCGTCATTCTGATGGTGTATGTATGCTAAATTATAATCTAAACATCTTTTACTATCCCTTTGAAGATTGCACTGATTTTGCTGAAGCTGTCCGACGTGAGGCTAGGTTAAATTCGGTTGAAGTCTATTGAAATCAAGCTCCACATATCTTACATTTAGAATAGAATATAAGTTTCTTAGGCCTTACACTCATTTACTTCCTTTACATTCTAGTTAGCTTTAGCGTGCTTGTGCCAAATCATCATTGCATAAATCCTCAATCATCCATTACTGTTATTTGCAAAGCCTAAACAATTGTGTGTAAGTCCCACCAAGTGAAAACAACAATTCACATCAAACCCTCTTGTGAGGGTATTCTAAGTTTGGGCAGGTTGAATGTGCAAACTTTCTTGCAATCTTAGCACCACGAGAATACTTTGATCAAGAGAGAACGGAGTAGCCTTCAGAATTTTTTTTCTATTGATTGATGCGGTCATAAAAATCACATCAACAGAGAAACTGGCTCTCGAAGGAGGGCCTCCAAGGTTTATTTGCAGCTAACAAACACATTCAAGCAAAGAAGGGATTTTCATTCAAAAAAAGAAATTCATTGGAGAAGAAATTATCATGAGTAAAGATGGTGTTACCGCATAGGGAGATATTTCCAGTGTTGCAGCCTAATTTGGGATTCAACGATGACCAAGAAGACATCCTTTTAGGACTGAACAATCTCACGTGGAGGACAAAGGTGAACTACGCTCAGTATATGTGAACTTGCTTTGTATTGGAAGAGGAAGAAGAGAAGGCTCTTGAGATTCAAGTTGCAATTGAAAGAGATTTGCTAAATCAAAGACAACCACTTGCTCCTGCTCCCCCACCTCACCGTTAGTAATCAGCTACATCCTAGATCGAATCAGTTCATTCTCACTGGATAAGTTGAAGAGAATTTTGAGGTCCACGCCAAGTTCATCCAAAGACTTTGTGGAGTTAGAGTTACCTACTCGAGCAAGGAAGAAGAAAGAAATCCGTTCAAGTGAAGAAGTATTTTCAAACAAGGAAGTTCAATCAAGTGAAGAAAGCGGAGAAGAGATTTCAAGTTTGTTCTGAACTCCACCAAGTACTTCAAGGTTTGTGCAACCAAAAGCAGTTCAAGTTTCCACACCAGTGTTTATTCAACAGCTAGTTCAAGCTACCACACCTCAACAACAACAAACAACCCCAGTAATTGTATATCAAAGGCGGTAGCCAATTCAAACAATGGCCCAACCAGGAGGTCAACCAAGAGGTCAACCAGCTCCAAATGCTGCTACTTGGCTAGTTACTAATCCATCCCCTCTTGAGTTTGCTGATTACCACGACATGTCGAAGAATCCAGAGCATTTCTGCACTAAGTATCAAGTCAATGATCCAAATCGTTCTGCTGAGGATCACATCAAGATGTTCGAGGATCATTTGCGAAATAGACAAATTGCATACGCAGACATAGCTTGCAGACTCTTCCTGTATTCCTTGGGAGAAGAAGCACACTTTTGGTTCATACACTTACCGATTGGGTCCATAAGAACATGGGAGCAAATGAAAGAAGCTTTCATTGGAAAGTTTGGTATTCCTATTACCCCAGTAGAGCTTTTCCGTCAGTTCACAGAAGTAAGAAGACAAGACAAAGAACCTATTCATGCCTTCAACAACAGATTCCAAAAAGCTCTCACAAGGCTACGTACTCCATACATTGTTGCAGATGCTAGGGAAAACTATTATGCAGCCTTAGACCCATTGACCGCAATGTTTGTAAGACAAGCTCATCTGGCACCAGCCAATATGAACCAAGGATAAGCGAAGGCTATGGAAGTAAGTCAAAATATGGGACAAAACATAACTGGGCCTTCTTTGTACACTGGCTTGGCCACGACAAACAATCAGATGCAGACACTTGGTTTAACATGGAATCAAAAAATCCCTACATTGAATCCTGTTCCGCAACTGGCTTATCATGTTACACCACCATCGGATCAATTGGTTCTCCATCCTGGGATACCTTTATCCCAGACTCCAGCAACGCAACCCATCTATCTCTAGAACACGATGCTGCAAATGAGAACTCAAAAGGAGAAAGATGAAATGAAAGAATTAGTAGAACAAATGAAGAGGCTGTCATCTGAGGTCGCTCACCTCAGAAATCAAAATAATCAAATGAAATCTATGTTGAAGAATTATCAGGCACATCCAGGTGCCAATTGAGGATACTAGAATAATCCTCCACACCATCAAGATGCCCATCAAGGACATGGCCACGACAATAGTCATGGGTATCGAAGTAATAATCAAGGATATCAGAAGAGGTCCTGGAATACTGGACCCAACAATGAAGGAGTTCCATCACCGTTGGATAACCTGCCACCTCTAGAGAATTGTCCCACGGACAGAGTATTTTTGGCAGAAGCTGCTATGTCGGGATGGTGTTGACTTCATAATACAAGTCAGCATTTAGAGTTACAGTGCCATGAATTTCAAGTAGCTGCTGATATTTTCAAAGGAGAAGTAAAGAGCACGGAGGGAACTGAGAATCCTCCAACTACTGGATATGAGATTGTCCCAGTACAAAGATATGACCAAGCACTGATTCTAGAAAATGTCAATGTCGTGTTTGAATATCAAAGTTACGTGTCACCAGAAGTCAATCATAGATTCCCGCCAGAGTCGGCAAATGGTCCCGTGGGGACGCCAAATGATCAAGTTGAAGAGACTCAAGTTTATTCAGAGGCTCAAGTATATTCAAAAGTTCAAGGTGGCTATTCAGAAGAGCCTTTTGGCCAGGACAATTATGTTTTTCCACCTCTCAATAACAGTGTTGTAGTAGAAGGGAGAAGAGAGGTGCAAGCGTTTCAGACATCTGGAGCAACACCCAAAGTGTACCAGAGGACTTATCATCAGAAGGAGCCTCTGACGTCTTCAATCCCTCTGAATAATTTCTCAACTCCACCGAATCCAAACGCGAGCAACAATCCGAATGTGCCTCGGGATTCTCCGGAGTACAGACAACAAAATGTGATGCAGAATAGAAAGGGACAGTAGACCGTCCAACAGTCGGTCCACTTAATGCCACGCCCACAGAAAGAAAATCTTCCAAGGGATGATATGAAAAGGCTAAGTTCCTATGTGCTAGATGAAGTGAAGAAGATAAAGGTCAGTCTTTCGTTATATGAGCTAATGAAGATTTCAGAAGTCAGAGACACAATCCTGGGAAGTCTATATGAAACACCCACGGTAAAGAATACACCTCAGGAAGCACCTAGTTCATCAAAGAATCCTCCTATAAACGTACAGTCTCGTCCCACACAGAGTGCGAATATGGTAGAAGAGGTGTCTCACGCGCTGTTCAACACTTGGGAGACTCCACAACAGTCTCAAGGTTTTGTAGGAGTGGTACAAGGAGCTTCAAGCGAGCCTGACAAAACAAAAACTGAAGACAAAAGAAGAGTTAGATTTAGTTTGCCTACGAAGCAAAGGCAAGAGCAAACACAGAAGATTACCCGTGATAATCAAGTTCCACAACAGGATGAAAATAATGAAAAGAAGAATGTTATACCAGAGGAAAGAAAGAAACCAGTGGTATTCTACTAGGGAAAGGATGAACCCGCACTGTTCCTGGTATCAGTTAGAATCTTTGGAAAATTATTGCACAATTGTTTGATTGACTCTGGTGCTTCAAGCAACGTCATGCCACTGAAGGTGTGCCAGAGGTTAGGTATAGTACCTCTTCAAACTACCAAGAAGGTGACCCAGCTAGACAAAACTGAAGTTCCCGTTGTTGGTGAATTAAATAACAGCCACATGCAATTGTCAGCTGATCCCCGAGTTCAAAGCTGCATTGACATATCGGTGGTTGATATACCAGATGGGTATGGCATGTTGCTGAGCAGAGATTGGGCCAGAAAGTTAAATGGATATATTGCGACAGATTTTTCCCACATGTGGCTTCCATGGAGAGGAGTCCCGAATCAAATTAAGATCGAAAGCACACCAAGGCTCAAACTGATGATCACTGAGTACGGTGAAGGGAATGAAATAATGTTTGTAGAGACTGATTTAGGCTCATATAGGCCTGTCAAGCAAGAAGTATTAATGTTGCAAAGCCCAAGTGAGGGGAGATGTTTAGAAGATGCCCCGACCTCCACTGAAGTTTTAATTGAAAGTGATTCAAGTGATAGTGAAAGTGGAAGAACGTTTGAAAACTTCAGGGATTTTGTCATGAATAGTGTAAAACAAGAAACGGAGTTAGGTAAGGATGCCTCCATCAAGAATTTGCTGCTTCCTAACTAGTGCAAAATACATGAAGCATTTCATTTCGAGATCACTTGTGCCATGTGCAAAATAGCGTTAGAGCAAGTTGCAAGGCTCGTCCCACAGACTTCATTGCAAGAAAAATATCAGAGGATGAATGAAGA
>VDFB02060475.1:0-11054 GCA_007258455.2 Sequoia sempervirens
GTTGAGGGTATAACATTAAGTATATAGGGTATAGGGATTAGGGTTTAAGATATTGGGTATAGGGTTTAGGGTATCAGATTTAGGTTATAGGGTTGAGAGTATAAGGTATATGGTTAAGGGTTGAGAATTTAGGGTTTAAGGCTTAAGTATAGGGTAGAGGATATGGAGTTGAGAGATAATTTTCAAGTTTTATAATATAAGTTTGAGGTTATAGGGTGTAGGTTTGAGGGTGTAGGGTTTAGGATTTAAGGTATAGGGTTGACGGTTGAGGATAGTGTTCAGGGTTGAGGGTATAGGGTTAAGTCTATAGGGTATAGGGATTAGGGTTTAGGATATTGGTTATAGGTTTGAGAGTATTAGGTTTATGGTATAAGGTATAGTTTTGAGGGTTGAGAGTATAGGGTTTAGGGTTTAAGTATAGGTTTGAGGGTTGAGTGTTGAGGGATAATTTTCATGGTTTAGGGTTTAAAGTTGAGGGTATAGACGTTGTAGGGATGAGGGTCGAGGGTTTAGTGTTCATAGTTTAAGGTATAGGGTTGTGGGTTGAGGGATAGAATTCAAGCTATAGGGTATAAGGTTAAGTTTATAGGGTACAGGGATTAGGGGTTAGGATATTGGGTACATGGTTGAGGGCATCAACTTTATCATATAGGGTTTAGGGTAGAGGGTGTGTCGCTAAAAAGTGTATACTTTTCTTGATATAACTTTAATATGGTTGAGTAGGAAGCCAATTCCGAGGTATGACTTTCCCCATAGCCACAGTTTGGATTTCTCACCCTATGGACAACAAGAAGTTATGTGGCCCTAGAGTGAGTATGTTGTGGATTTCCTCACCCTATAGACAATCAAAAGTTTCATGGCCCTAGAGTGAGCATACCTTGGCCTTCTCACCCGACGGAAAGCCAAGAGTTTCGTCACCTCAAAGTGAGTACACAATTTTTTTTTGAACAAACAACCTAGATTTTCTCCACAATGTGTTAGGAAAGTGGTTGAAGCTTGATCCACCTCTTCCTAGTTTTTCCCATTACATGATAGCATCTCTTGTTTTGCTACTCCCTGTGTGTGTCCTTTTGTGCTTATGATGGTTTGACTTAGGATCTTGGATCTTAGGGGCTTACTCAACCTCCTTTGATCTTTCTCATCCTTTTTCCTTCCACATTGGTAAGATTTGACCCTCTTGATCGTCTCCTTTGTGTGTATGAGTTTGAAGCAAGTTCATCCTCTCAATAAAGTGGGGGGTAACTGTGGACATGAAAAAAGTATCCCTTTTTGCTTGCATTATTTGGACATAATTGATGATAAATTGGACTTAATGAGGTCTTGATTTAGTCTTGTGAGTTGTTTTACACATCCACATTAGGTCTTGGACCCTTGTTTGGGGGCTTAATTTAGTCCCTATTCAAGCACCCCTGAAAAAATCCATCAAAAAAATCTCTAAATTCTCAAAAATCCTAGCTGGGATTCACTTTGCATGAGGGACTTAGTCTCATTCACCCCTGAAACAACCTTTTATAGAGCTAGAAACCCTTACTTTTTAAGCTTTTGTTTGTTTCCCTTACCTATTTGTATTAGTTGGTTGAGTTTCTATAACATGCATTTCATTAGATCTAGCTTAAATTAGCTAATTTCATGCATGGTTTAAATTTCAAGTTTGCATTCTCATATTGTTACATAGCATAATCAGTCAATTGTCATCCTTAAAATCTAAAAAATTGCATTCCTCTTTTGAATGTTTGCTTTAGCATGGTTACATTTCAAGTTTGTAGAATAATCATTACATCATGTTTTCATTACAAAAATCTATAGTTATCATCTTTCATGTTCTACTTTTAGATCTTCTTGCATGTTGTAAGAAAGTTTTGTTAAGGGCATATGAACATGAGGTCCTTTCCCCTCTCTTTTTGTTCATCAATCCCTCTCCTAGTATCCCTTCTGTGCAAGACGTTAGTCTAGTGAAAGAAACCTTGGATAATCATAAAAATCACATTTGTTCATCTCCTATTATCTCTCCTACTTGTGAAGAAGATATTATAGTGTTATAAGAACCAATTTATGAAAGTTTTGAAATTTTGAGTTGTTTCTCTCCTCGTACCTCTCCTATTAGACCAAAAACTACTGAACAAGAGGACATAATGATAAGTAATCATGATGATCACACACCACAACAAGAGATCGGGTATGTGCAGGATCATGATGGGCCAAAAAGTTTCAATATGATGGGTATTTGTAGGGTATGTGGCTGATGACATTTTTTTTACCCAAAAGTGATGAAATGAAAAGGGCTTTTAAAGGAGATTCCCAACTTTCCACCAATATAAATTATGCTTTACTTTTAATTTAATAAATAATTATTATTCATTTTCTATTTGAATTACAACTAAAGTCATGTATGATAGGTAGATTGAAAAACATCTATAACTTTCAAAGTCACCATCACATTTTGAATCCAAAATATGCATCACATCTCTATGCTTCATACTCATGGGATTTAAAAAGGAAAATAAATTTCATGGAAGTTTTGGACTAGTTGTGGTCGACATAATGAAGTTTTTATATTTTTTTAAAAGTTGTAATAAAATTCATAATTAATTATTTACTTGGAAAACAATTACAAAAAAAATATGCATCACATCTGTATGAGTCTCTACTTAAAGTTCTAAAGACAGTAAAAAATATTTATCATTTTATTGTGGTTAGGGGCGGTCGTGATGACACCTTAATTTTATTTTCCCCTGAAATTTAAAGTACTCACTACATTTGAAATTTCAAATTTTCACCAAATAGGATTTAAAAAAAGAAACCTAGTAGTTTAGAAACTAAATTCAATTTTCTATAGATTCTATTCTTACATATTTTTGAAATAATATAGATAACTTATTCAAATTTTTACGTCAAGTTGCCTAACTCTAATTTTTCTATTTTTTTTGCCACTTAAGGGCCTATTTTTTCCATGATGATCCTGCACATACCCGATCATTGAAACCTACCTATGTTCATCTCCTATCATCTTCTCCTCCTATGATAATGATGAGGATATATTGGTGTTAGATAAGAAAATTTTCAAGATCTATGATAACCCTCTTTATGATCCTTCCCCTACCTCTCATATTTTGGAAGACACTAGGGAACAAAGGAATGAAGTTGTAGATGACCATGATAATCATATTTGTTCTTCTCCTAGTATCTCCCCTAGTTGTAATGGAGATACTTTGATGTTAGAAAACACAACCAATGAGAGTCGTGAGAATGTTAGTTGTCCCTTTTCACCAAAGAAAATCCTTATTGAGAAAAATAATTCAACCATTGATCATTCCCCTACATGCGATGAAGTCATTTTAGAAGAACAAATTCATCAATTTCAAGAACATTTGATTATTTTTTCTCCTAAAAACTCTCCTCCTAGGGAGCATATCATGGTTATAGCAAATGGAAACCATAGTAATGTGTCTTCCTTTGCTAATGATAAAAAGGTGATTCTAGATTTCCCTTTATTTGAGATATTTGAAACCAAGACTAATGTGGTTATGAATTCACAAGTGTCCATTAGATCCCCCTCAATCAATGGAAATCATAAATAGCCCATAGGAAATCATAAGAATCATCTAATTCTCTACCCACCTTCACACAAACAACAAACTCAAAACCAACCCGAATTCATCCTTTACCTACCACCACATCCACCTAAACCCGAGTTTACCCTTTACCCACCATCACATCCACCTAAACTTGAGTTTACCCTTAACACACCATCACATAAACCTCCCCCTCCACCTACACCTGAGTTCACCCTTTACCCACCTAACCATGATGTTGTTGTTGACACACACTACACTAGAAACAACCAACAACCACAACAACACACTCCAACACCATTACCTTTTCCTAATCCAATCTTGCTTAGTCCTCCTCAATTAACTCCTAGGGAGTATGATCTTATTGAACTTAAAAATACTCCCGCAAAGATATCCCTTTGGGACCTTCTTCAAAATTCACCTATGTATCACATTATGCTCCAAACGACCTTACAAAAAATTCCTATCCCCTCTACTATGCAACCAAATGACATAGAAGCCATAATTCAAGGATTGAATGCTGAAATGGTTTTCCACCAAAGTGAAATCCCCCCTTTGGAAGTTCAAAAAAAAATGACGCTTTCACGATCATAGCTCAATACCATACGATAGGGATAAAGTGAACCCTTCTTGAAAATGGCTCCGCTCATAATTTGTGTAGTGTAAACCTCTTGCATAGGCTTCATGTGGATAGGTCAAAAATTCAACCTGATTCTTTATCTATTAAGGGATTTGACAATGAAGAAAAGAAACCGCTCGATGTGATCACTTTACCTATTAGAGTTGGCATAGTCACATTGAACACCCCAATCCATGTCATGCCCCATAATATTTTATATAATCTTCTTTTAGGAAGAACATGGATTCATGAGATGAATGCAGTGCCTTCAACTCTTCATCGTAAAATGAAATATGTTTACAATAACACAGTCTACACAATTGACGCTGATCATGATCCTTATAGTGTCTTGCAACTTGAGCAAAATAAAGAGAAACCCTTGAACACCTTAACCCCAACCACACAAGTGGAACTTGTGCAACAAAAATCCAAAACGTGCAATATATTGAACAAGTCACAATGCTATTAGACAATGATTGGGGTTCCCTATATTTCACACCAACACTCATGGAATAATGCAAGCTTACAACAAAAGATTCTGACAAAGTCATGTCAATGCAAAAATCAGATGATCCTTCAAAAGCATCCACCTCAACCACTTTAGACAACAAAGAAAATTACACAACAAACTTTGATGAACCCAACAATGAACAACCACCTGATTCAAAAGAAATGAAAAATCTTTATGGAAAAGGTTATGAACTTATGAAACAACTTGGCTATAATGGAAAAGTGTGTGGTGCTAATGAACAAGGTATTTGCAACCCTATAGATCCTATCACACAACAAAAAACTAGTGGTCTCGATTATTGTCCTTTGATAGAAATTTCCAAGCCCTCCCTCATCATCAACACTATCATAGAACACCCCTCTAAGACAACCTTAATAGTCACACATCCTGAACTAATAGACACTAGTGGTCTTGATAGTTATTTTTTGCAAACAAATACACCTTTGCTGAATGTCAATGTCATCTCACAAAACACTCATGATTTAAGTTCATTAGATTTTACACCCTCTTGCAAAGGAGGGAACAAAATCTCACTGTCTAAGGAGTCTTGCATAAGTATGACATCTTGTACTAAGCAAGAGGAATATTTTTTGCAAACTACAGGACCACCTTCTACCATTTATCAAGAGTGTATCTTGTCGAGACTCCTCCAAGATCACTTGATAACTCTTCCTCCAAGAACTTGAAAGAAATTCTATTACAAGAACTCATTTTGCACATATCATAGAGTTCATGGTAATTCCATTAATGAATGTAATGCTTTGAGTAATAAAATCCAACATTTTTTGGAGTTTGGTATTCTTCCTTCTATGGGGGCACCTAATCCCTCTAATTGATACTGATTTTCACTCTAGCATGCATTTCATTAATCATTTTAGCTCACCTTTGTCCTGCACTTAGTGGGGAAAATAGTTAACTAGCCTTTTCCTCGTATGTCACTTGTTGTTGCCTCTTTTGGCTAGCCATTAACCTTTCATGATCATATAAGATCAAGCTTGGAATGTGGATGACATGCCTTAAGTTGGCTCACATGTGACATACTACCCTTTTCATGATGTAGTTTTTAGGAAACATATGACTTGGCATAGGGATTTCTAAGTAAGCTCTTATGTTTCTACTTTAAAGAAATTTCTCACAATAATGCTATTAGCAACCACTTTAAAGTGGGGGCATACACTAAAACTCTTTATGTTTCATTCTATGATATATTTCTTCTTGTGATGTGTCCTTTTCTTGGTAGAGTCATTGTGCTTGATTACCTCCAAGAGTGTGATACTTCTTTGACACGTCCTCTCTTGGAAAAATTAGGCACAATGTTCCCTAAGATGAGACCTTGAACGAACTAAGAAAAATCCCTTTGAACATTCCTTGCATTAATTTTCCATTTACAACAATTGTTATATGGTAATCTTGCATAACGCAGCTTGCATGCTTGTGGTCCCATCCTATTTGTCTATGAGTGTCAAGCATACAAAGTTTTTCTTACCTTATAGAGCTTGAATTTTTTTTTTTCATTATGCCGCCTTATTAAAGTTATCAGGAGGTATAACTTTAGTATGGTTGAGCGGGAAGCCCATTGCGAGGCATGACTTTTCCCCATAGCCACCATGTGGATTTCTCACCCTACGGACAACCAGAAGTTCTGTGGCCCCAAAGTGAGTATATTGTGGATTTCTCACCCTGTGGAAAACTAGAAGTTTCATGGCCCTACAGTTAGTATACTTTGTCCTTCTCACCCAATGGAAAGCTAAGAGTTTTGTCACCTCAAAGTGAGTACACATTTTTTTTCCAAACAAACAACCTAGATTTTCACAACATGTAGGGAAAATGGTTGAAGCTTGATCCACCTCTTCCTAGTTCTTGCCATTGCATGATAGCATTTCTTGTTTTTCTACTCCTTGTGCATGTCCTTTTGTGCTTATGATGCTTTGACTTAGGATCTTTGATCTTGGGGACTTACACAACCTCCTTGCATCTTTGTCATCTTTTCCGCCCACATTGGTATGATTGGACCCCTCCTGAATTTCTCCTTTAGTGTGAGTTTGAAGCAAGTTCATCCTCACACTAAAATGGGGGCTTAATATGTCACCAAAAAGTGTATACTTTTATTGATATGGGAATAATTAATGATAAATTGGACTTAATGAGGCCTTGATTTGGTGTTTTGAGGTGTTTTACACATCCACACTAGGTCTTGGACCCTTACAAGATGAATAAAATGCTTTTAACGATGTCTTGTAAAGTGTTGTAAAGGACTTTCATGCCTCTCTAGACTTAATGGACCTATTATTCCCCAAATTCAACATTATGAAATGTATTTAATGTTATTCTCACATCAATCTAGAAGGCTTGTGAATTAAACTTAACTCTAATCTAGTGTTGTAATGTGTCTTACACATTCACATTGGATGTTGTGCCTCTCTAGGATAAGTTGACCTCATGTTAGTGTTGTAAAGTATATTAAATCACTCACATTGAATTTTGTGTCCCAAGCCCTAATTTACCTTTATATCATCATTAATATGCCCCTACAGTCCCATATTGTGCATCCCAAGGCACAATTTGATCAAATGCTTGATGAAATCAACATAAGAACTTAAATTCCCCATTCCCCAACATTCTAGCTACCTAAAGGGCCTCTCTGGGACCAAGTTTCCCATCTAGGCATATGAATCCTACTAGGTGGGACTAAGTTTCCCAGCATGGCGACTTAGTCCAATTTTTCCTATTTTCGAGGTTTGAGCAGGAAATTTTGGATTTTAAGTTTATTCTTCTTTCATGTTGGCCTTAGGGATAAAATTAATGGGAAAATAGTGTGAATTTCCTATAAATGCAAGTATATAAACCCTAATTCATAAGCCATCTTGAATCATCATCATTTTCATTCATCTTTCATCATGTTCTCAAGTCAAGCAAGTTAGGGTTTTGGCATTCTAAATCATCAAGATAGCTTCCAAGGACATTCAAGGGAAAATTCATCTTTTGCTGCATAAATTCAAGATCAAACATCATCGCAATTATCTAAATCCATTTTTTCATGCTTCATTTCCTTATTTCTCCATTTTTGGTTTAATTACCTAAAAAGGGGTTTGAGCAAGGAAAACCCTAATGCCCTAACATTCACCATTTCTTTCTCTTCCATTGTGTGTTTTCATATTTAGGCACTTTGAGGGTTTGAAAATAATTGAAGAATAGGTTGAAGACTTGTTGAAGACCTTGCCTTGTTTGGAAAGAAAAAATATCCACTAAAAGTCACTTTCAGGCCCAAAAATCAAATTTTCAAAAGCAGACACCTGTAGAGAACTGAATTGCAGACTGAGGGCTTCTGTTTCCACTTTCAAATTTTTAGAAATTTAGAAGTGGAATAAGTTACCAATAGTCATGAATTAGTCCCACTGAAGCTATTTTTCAGAGGTTTCTATAGATTTGGATACCCATTTGGCAGAAACATGCTCCGGAGCAGTTTTTCCAGATTGGCACAAGTGTCCCAGTTGACTTCTCCATCAGTTTTATCAGGATTCTAGACCTTCATGCCATCATTTTTCAGCCTCTAGGTGCACACATTCTATTTTGTAACCTTCTGTTTAGTTTTGTTTACATTTCTAGGTCATTTATTACATGTTTCCATACAACACTATGTTTTCCAACACTTTGTTTTTCTTAGGTTTTACATTAATAATCATCTTTATTTTTGAGTTTATTGCATTTAGATATTATGGGTCCATTTCTCTCCTTTTATGTGAAAAGTCCTAGAAGTGTTAGAGGATCTTGGACACCCAAAATTGGTTTCCACATAGGGTATAGGGTTGAAGTATAGGGTTGATTTTTGAGGGTTGAGGGCTAATGTTCAGGGTTTAGGATATAAGGTTGAGGGTATAGGGTATAGGGATCTGAGCTGAGGGTGTAGAGTTTTTGGTTTAAGGTATAGGGTTGGTGGTTAAGGGATAGTGTATAGGGTTGAGGGTATATGGTAAAGTGTATAGGGTATAGGGATTATGGTTTAGGATATTGGGTATAACATTGAGGGTATTGGGTTTAGAGTATATGTTCGATGGTATAAGGTATAGGGTTTAAGGTTGAGAGTGTAGGGTTTAAGGTTTAAGTATAGGGTTGGGGGATAATGTTCAGGGTTTAGGGTACAATGTTGAGGGTAAATTTTATAGGGACGAGGGTTGAGGATGTAGGGTTTAGGGTTTAAAATATAGGGTTCAAGGTTAAGGGATATTGTTTAGGTTTGGGGTTATAGTGTTAAGTGTATAGGGTATAAGGATTAGGGTTTAGGATATTGGGTATAGGGTTAAGGGTATTGGTTTTAGGGTATAGGATTGAGGGTATAAGGTATAGGGTTGAGGATTGAGAGTGTATGGTTTAGGTTTTGCATAGAGGGTTGAGGGATAATGTTAAAGGTTTAGGGTATAAGGATGAGGGTCTGGGAATAGGGGTGAGAATTGAGGGTGGAGGGTTTAGAATTTAAGGTGTAGGGTTGAGGGTTGAGGGATAGTGATCAATGTTAAGTGTATAGGGTATAGGGATTAGGGCTTAGGATATTGGGTATAGGGTTTAGGGTATTAGGTTTAGGGTATAGGGTTGAGGATATAAGGTATAGGGTTGAGTGTTCATAGTGTAGGGTTTAGGGTTGAAGGTATAGGGTTAAGTGTATAAGTTATAAAGATTAGGGATTAGGATATTGGGTATAGCGTTGAGGGTAAATTGGGTTTAGGGTTTAGGGTTGACGATATAAGGGAGAGGGTTGAGGGTTAAGAGTGTAGGGTTTAGGGTTTAAGTATAGGGTTGAGGGTTGAGAGTCGAAGGATAATGTTCAAGATTTAGCATAAGGTTGAGGGTAGAGGGATAATGACCAAGGTTTAGGGTATAAGGTTGAGGGTATAGGGTATAGGGATGAGGGTTAAGGGTGCATAGTTTAGGGTTTAAGGTATAAGTTTGAGGATTGAGGGATAGTTTTTAGGGTTGAGGGTATAGGATTAAGTGTATAGGGTATACGGATTAGGGTTTAGGATATTGGGTATAAGGTTGAGGGTACTAGATTCAGGGTATAGGATTGAGGGTATAAGGTATAGGGTTGAGTTTTGAGAGTGTAGGGTTCAGTGGTTAAGTATAGGGTTGAGGGATAATGTTTAGGGTATAGGGAATAAGGTTGAGTGTATAGGGTAAAGGGATGAGGGTTGAGAGTGTAGTGTTTAGGGTTTAAGGTATAGGGTTGAGGGTTAAGGGATAGTGTTCAACGATGAGGGAAAAGGGTTAAGTGTATAGAGTATAAGGATTAGGGTTTATGATATTGGGTATAAGGTTGAGGGTATCAGGTTTAAGGCATAGGTTTGAGGGTATAAGGTATAGTGGCGACAGTTGAGAATGTAGGGGTTAGGTTTTAATTATACGGTTGTGGGTTTAATTATAGGATTGGGAACATCAAAATGTTCTCAAGTTTAGATAAAAATGTATAATATAATGTCACACTTGGAAATGACAAAAAAGTATTGGTTATGGGTAAATGAAACATCAACACTCTAACTAAACATGGGGAGAAGAAGTATATTTCATATGTGAATTTTGTGTCTTACCGAAAATACAATCTAATGAGCATTGAAGAGCTTATTCAAAAAGGGTATAAAATCTTCTTCAAAGTAGAGAATTCATTATTTTGGATAAATTTCCAAGTAATCAACTCATTGTCAAAGTCAAAATGACAAGTAATAGAATGTTTCCCTTAAAGATTAAGCTAGATTTAAATGTGGAATATGCTCAAGAACAACCCACAATGAATTCACAAGTGGATAAAGAAGAAGTTGATGTAGTCACACAAATAATCTTTCAACAAGAAATAAAAGATAAAAATTGGTTATGGCACCTAAGATTTGGTCATCTCAACTTTTGAGGTCTAAACCAACTTAATAAGAATAGTATATTATTTACCATTAATAGAGAAAAAAAAGAGTTTGCGAAGGATGCATCTTAGGAAAACAGCATAGAGAAACATTTCTCACTTGCAAGTCAATTAGTGAAAAAGAACCTTTGGAGATTGTGCCTTCATATTTGTGTGGACATATGCAAACACCCTCAATTGGTGAAAGTTCCTATTTTTTTACTTTTATTGATGATTATTCAAGGAAAATATGGGTATAATTTCTAAGGAAAAAGAATAAAATGTTTAACTTCTTTTATCAATTCAAGGATCTTGTCACTACATCAAGCATTGAAAACATATAGAGTTCATAAATACATTTCAAAAGAATTTCTAAATTTTTGCAAAGACAATGAAATTCACAAGTAATTCACAACTAGATACAAACCTCAATAAAATGGGGTAGCTGAAAGAAAAATAGAATAATCATTG
>VDFB02060477.1:0-16327 GCA_007258455.2 Sequoia sempervirens
TTTGATGCTGCTTGTCAGATGTTGGCTACGTTGGATGGGAACACTCCTATGTTAGATGGGCACAATGATAGTAGTCTCTCCTTTGCAGAGTTGCACGCACTTCGAGAGGCAGTTGGAATTATGAAACAACATTACCTACAGCTCCTTGCGGACAGAGATTTCCTTCTCGAGTGGGGTTGCATCTGTCACAAAGCATGGAAGGGGAAGGAAGAGGAGTTTGATGAGCTCACTTATGAGCTTGAGATGACTATGGATTCTTTGAAGAGCACTCAGTTGGCCCTTCAAGAGTCACAGTCACGGGTCGAGGAGCTCACCGTGGTATCGGGATTGGCACAGTCTTCACCAGCTTCCGATACAGTTCAGGTTTCCATGGCAGCAGTTGGTGAAGAACATATGTCCACGGATGGTGGTTGTGAGCAGGTCAAGGATGTGGATACTACATCCATCACAATTTCAGGTGTAGGGGATACAGATGGGATGAGAGCCTTGGTTGAGAGTTGCGGAGAACCATGTGTTGCGCCTGGTTCCCTTGAGTTTAGTCCCATGACAGGTGATGTGGAACATGTTAACGATAGCTCTTGTGACTTGGCGGTTGACTCACCAGGGAGTTATATGTCAACTCACGATAGTACTACATCCACTTCACAAGAGTTACGTAGAGCAGCATCTAGTTGGGAGATTGGTTCTTATGCCGATTTGTTTCCCTCTCCTAGAAGCAAATTAGTCTTTCCATCCCACATAGTTGATTTTGGCTGGCAGCTTGATGAGCCCGTTCAGGAGCACAATTCCAGGGACTCAGAGTTGGACGGTTCAGACCAGCATGGAATGATTGTGCAGTTTGGGAATAAGCCCTTATTTGAGTTTGGTGGGGGTTTGATCTGTGAAAATCCACTCTTCGAGTTAGAAGCCGATCATACTCCTGATACTAGTTCCAGGTTGGGGAACAGTCGCAGAATTTTGGAACGTCCTAGTGCATCGGGATTCCAAACAGGGCTCACGGAGGAGTTTAATTGTGTGTACACGGTGAGGAGTGCTTATAATTTTGCTTTTGATCTACCTGTACATGATTTGTATTCGATGCATCGTTTTTGGGCGTGGGGTGATTCTCTTGGTACAGTCAAGGGGAGTAGCTCTTTACTGTGTCCAGAGTTTCCATCTTCAGAAGATGGGACTAAAGGCTGCCAGTACACGATTCAATTGCCTGCAGGGGATTACTGGCAGGGACAACAGTCCATTATCCGTCATGCTGATAGGTATCCGACAGGGTTTGTTACTTTAATGTCACAGGGATTTCACAAGGATACATGGTTACAAGGTGATTACGGTGTCAACGAACATGATGGTTTGATTAACTATCACTTCCAGCGATGTTTTGGAGAGATTGTAGAGGAATATTGTGTTACGGATGTTTCTGGATATTTTAATCTCTTCATGACAGATGGAGGTGACTTCAGGCTGTTTCGGAATCCGGGCGGTGACAGTTCTGGCACCGCAGTCTGGTTGGGTTCCGACAGGTTGCTTCACCACTTTCAGCGTGGTGAAGTTGCTTAATCCAGAGGGTTACCTGGCCAATCTAGAAGGTATCGAACATGGCGGACTTCCATTCTAAGTTTGGGACCGGGGACTTTTAAGCGTAAGATGTGTTTATCATTATTGTAATGTCCCCTTCTCATCAGTGATCAGCTTTGCAGTTCTTCAGTCTATTCCGGAACCCGTAGACTGGGATGAGGTGAAAATTAGGGTTTCTTGGGCTTGGTTTTCTGTGGCATTCATATTATTTACTATTTTTAGTAAATGCCAATTGTGGCAGTTGCAGTTGTCTATTCTTAATCTTTAGCAGTTGGAGCAGTGTTATATTTTGGTTTGGTCTTCAGTTGGCAAAAATATTAAATTAATGGCATTTTATTCTATTTCACTGTTGACCCCCACCTTGGCCTAAGGAGTTAACATAAAGTTGTTTTAAAGTGGGGCCATGAAGGGTACGCCCTCATCAAAAGATTAATTAATCTTTATTCAAATATTTCTTTATCTTGAAAGTGGACGCCACTTTTATTATTTTGAATAAAGTGCAATTTGTGAAGGCCTTTTGGGACGCCACTTGAGAAGTTGATTGGTCTTGAGAATTGGAGGAGTCTCTTGTGTCTTTTGAGCTGCTTCTCAGGCGTTTGAAGAGTCTTGTTGAGTTCTTATTTATTGAAGGTCTTGGCTCCAGCATTATCATCCATCAATTACCTTACTGTTATGCTGTCAAAATGACTATGGACATTTTGCTATTGCTTCGAGGATGCTACCTCCTAGCCCCTTCCCAATTTCGTGTTTGAAATATAACACCTAATTGGAATATTGCTGCTTCTCACAACAGACTAGCAGATTGAGCATTAAAGGTTGAGAATTTTTGGTGAATTCTACAGTTTTGAAGTTCCTGGTTTTTACACAGCTGAAGCTGAGTTTTGTTCATAACTTCTAAAGCGAATTTTATTCTGTTCTGGGTACTTTGGCCATGCATTAGTCTACTGAAGGCGCCATCTTTCACAAAATTTGAGAATTAAATTCCAAGTATTCAATTTTATATTGCAAAGTCGATTTTCCTCAAGGGCCGTACCATTTAATGCTGTCTTGGGATTCGTGCCAAATAAAGTAGAGACTTTGTTTGCTGTTTCTGGATTCTATCTTGGGCGCCAGACTTGTAAGGTGCTTTTGCAATTCGTTTCACGCCATTCGGAGAAGAAATAAGTGAGTTATGAGTGTTTTTCTGTTTTCCAGTTTGCTGTTCTAAATTTTCAGAACTCAAGAATTTGCATCAGATTTATCAGTTTCCAGTTTAATCTCCATTTCAGTCATTGGAAAGTAAAGAACATTGTTATAATTCATTCTTATATCTATATTTCCTTCTCTATCATTTAACTCCATTTTAATTTCTTCTGACACGATTCTTAAGGTTAAGATTAGTAATTACTAAATCCCTAACCATTTTGTATTCTTTGCATAACTATTTGATTTGTTTCTCATTTAAGAGTCCACTGGATGGTTTACCGCCAGTGTGGTTAAATTGTTTGTAAATCTTGTACCCACTTAAGTGGTGAATCCCCACAGTTCTGTGGATGCCCGCCGCAGCGGATGAATTGCTTTAATTTGTAATTTTTTCCCCCCACTGTTTGGTGGTAGCGTGGAATTGTTCTCATGGCTGGTTATCCGCCTAATAATTCATAGTTTCAATTTCTTGACTCCGTCATATGTTGCTTGCTTTCCTGTGATCTTGAGTATACATTCTTAATGACAGTAATTGTATTGTTCCAGAGTTAGGTTTCTTGGAGTTCAAGCTCAATATCTTCCATTCAAGTTCAGATTTTAATTTAGAGGCTACGCTAATCATATCATCTATTGGTTATTTTGTGAATTTCCTTCAAAAAATTGGTTAGCATATTCGATGAGTATCGGGCAGAGAATACGCCATCCTGTGGCAGATTACAGTAGTTAACTAATGAGTGACAGAGACACTAGGCCATACACTAGAAGTCAGGCCAGAAATCAGCATCGGTTTCCACCCGTTCCAGAGGCAGATACTTTCTCAGAAGTTCTAAGAGACCTTGGTAAAACGTTGATTGGAGAGTTGATTCGTATTCATTAAGAGTGGTTGATCCCTACAGCTATAATAATATGGTCCAGGTAAGAGATAATGAAGAGAGGGATAGAGTGGAGAAGAAGTTTGACGGGATGATAGACATGATGTCCCGTTTATTATCCAAGTTGGATCAGCAAGCAGCTTAGAGTATTATTCAGCCCCAAAATAACTCAGCTGGAGAAAGTAGTGGAGTTAATGGAAATAATAATAGTGGCAGTCCTGAGGTGAATAGAAATAATTACTTAGAGATTAACCTACAATTCCACCATTGATCCATCACCCTAGACCTCTTCCCTTTTCCTCACCAAGGGAAGAGCAACAACAGTTGAGGCTACCCCAAACTTTCAACGATGATGCTCGTCAAACATATGGAGTATGTTCCTTACCTATGCTTGAGGAGGAGCATGGACCTTTGATCAATTCTCATGAATCAAAGAATTGAGAAATGGTGAGGTAGGAATGATCAACGTCCTCCTACAGCACCTAGAAATGATTTCTACCAGGCATTGGGAAAGATCACTATGGAACATTTTGATGGTAGTAATAAGTGTACAGCCAGGTCATGGGTACAAAAGTTAAATAACTACCTCTCTTAGACCTATGCCAGAAGAGGATGCTATCAAATTTGCTACCTTGCATTTAGATGGCATAGCTCATGAATGGTGGACTCATGGTTTGGTCACTCTTGGCTATAATCTCATTCGCACATATGGAGAGTTTACCAATAAGTTGATTGAAAGATTTGACACCAAAGATCCAGAATTGAGATTTAGAGAATTGGCACAGTTGAAACAGCAGGATCTTTAGAAAGTTATGTATTTGATTTTGGGGGTTGTCGATTAATGGTGCCAAAACGTGCGAAGAAGATTTGTAGTACTTTTCTTTGAGAAGGTTTTAATGGAGCACTTTGAAGGGTTGAGTCCAAACATTTGATCTCAACACTAGATGAAGCTATCAAGAAAGCTAGGAGCATGGGTTGGCAGCTAAAGCCCTAATTCCTCAAGCCATTTCGCCTAGAAAGAGATAAAGTTTCTTTTAAAATCTGCCCAAGAAGTTTCCACCAAAAGGCTGTCAGAAGAGCTCAAAACGGCTTAGAAAAGGATGGAACTTTGCTTCCTTGTATTGGAAGGCCTTGGGTAAGAAGAGCCAGATTTATGGAAGAAGTGAAAATGGTTCAAATGGAGGGCTATTTTGATTATGGATCAGAATCTGATTCATCTTATCAGCAATACGAATCAACAAGTAGTGATGGAGAAGAAGCTCAAGAAGAGAGGCCTAATGAAGTTGGAGATGGTAGTGCTTTAGCACAACTATCTGATTTTCAAAGAATGAATCTTTTAGGGTTCATGGGTTGTAAATTCTAAGGATGTAAGATTTGCCCTAATTGATACCGGAGCAACTCACAATTTTATTGATGAAGGACTAGTTGCTAGAAAAGGTTTGAAGACTGAAGAATTTGATGGTTTCAAAGTAATGGTTGCTGATGGTTTTACTATGTCTTGCACAAGGAAGATTCCTAACCTATCTTTGCAATTAGGGAATCATGAAATTAAAGATGATTTTTATGTGGTGGGTATAGGAGACACTGATGTTGTGTTGGGCATACAATGGCTGCGATCTCTTGGAGAGATCACATTGAATTTGCAAACTATGGAGCTGAAATTTCAGTCTAATGGAAGGAAGGTTGTTCTAAGAGGGATGTCAAATGGAGGCCCTGGTGTTTCTTGAAAGGATGGAAGGCGATCCATGTATTGTCCGGGTTAGATGAATGCTGTCTTGTGGTTTTACGGCTGATCCGGTTGAGGAAAAAGGCAATATCATCCAGTGGCTAAAGCCTTTCAAAAGAAAATCAGAATCTTTAGAAGCTTACCTCCTACGGAAGATAGCCCTCACAGAAAGAGTTGACCGATTGAGTTAGAAGAGAACCGAAACCAGTTATTACTACACCTTGCTATCAAAGGTGAAATTAGAAAAAGCCATCAAGGAGCTGTTGGAGTGGTTTTATTAGACCAAGCAAGAGTCCATTTGTAGTGATGCGTCTTTGAATTAAAAAAGATGGTACAATGTGTATGTGTGTTGACTATCGCGCATTAAATCAGAAAACCATCAAGAATAGATATCCTATCCCTAGGATTGATGAGCTTATTGATGAGATCCATGGAGCAATGTTCTTCTCAAAGATTGATCATCGTTCGGGCTATCACCAAATCAGAATGAGGGAGGAGGATATAGAAAAGATAGAGTTTAGATGCCACTTTGGGCATTTTGAATTTCTTGTCATGCCTTTTGGTTTGAAAAATGCTCCAGCCACATTCCAATCTTGTATGAACAAGATTTTTAGACAGCAGTTGAGAAAGTTTGTGCTCGTCTTCTTTGACGATATTCTCATATTCAGTAAGTCATGGGAAGAACACCTTAAGCATTTGGAAGCAGTGCTTAGTATTTTAGAGGCGGAATGTTTGTTCGCCAAAGAATCAAAGTGTGAGTTTGGGTTGACAGAACTTTTATACCTTGGCCACATTATCTGTTCAAAGGGTGTGAAAGTGGATCCAGAAAAGATAAGGGCCATTCTTGATTGGCCAACTCCAAAGAACATTTCTCATTTGAGAGGTTTTTTAGGGTTATGTGGATTTTATAGAAGATTTGTAAAAGGTTATTCTCATCAAGAAGTACCTTTGACAGATCTTACAAAGAAAGGAGCTTTTCTTTGGACTAAGCAAGCACAAGAGGTTTTTGATAAGTTTAAACAAATCATGAGTTCGTGTCCAGTGTTGGCACTTCCGGATTTTTCAAAACCTTTTGAATTACAATGTGATGCTTTAGGAGAAGGAGTTGGAGCTGTCCTAATGCAAGAAAAACACCCTATTGTCTTCGAGAGCCGAAAGATGAGAGGGGCAGAAAAAACTTACTCTATTTATGACAAAGAGATGTTTGCCATCATGCATGCTTTGTCTAAATTTCATCAATACTTGGTGGGAAGTAAATTTGTTGTTAAGACTGACCACAATAGTCTTAAACATTTTATGTGCCAAAAGGAATTGAATGAAAGGCAGCAAAAATGGGTAAGTAAACTCCAAGCATATGACTTTGACATTGAATATGTCAAAGGAAAAAATAATATAGTGGCTGATGCTCTTTCTAGAAGGCCTCATTTGTAGTCAATTTGTGAGTTATCAGCTAATTGGAAAGAATTAATTGCTGTTGATTATGTTAAAAATCAGTTTGCAACCAGCTTGTTAGAAGGTCATTTGGTTGTTGAAAGGTATAAGTTGGTTGATGGATTAATTTATTATAAAGATAGAATCTTTTTAGTGCAAGAATCTAAGCTTAAGAAAAAGATTCTACAATCTTTTCATGATGTTCCCCTTACTGGTCATCAAGGGATTTTCAAGACTTATAAGCAGATTCGTGAAAGATTCACTTGGAAAGGTTTGAAAGAAGAAGTCTTGAACTACATTAGAGAGTGTCCTATTTGTCAAAGAAATAAAAATGAACGCTCTTATCCAGCTGGTCTACTTCAGCCCTTACTACATTCAAATGTCAGGAAGTGGAAAATGTGCCATGGACTTTATCAAGGGTTGCCCAAGGTGCAAGGGCGTGGTATGTTGTTGTGGTTGATAGACTAGCAGAAATTTACTCATTTTCTTTCATTACCCTTCATTTTACAGCGACTCAAAGTGGTGAGTTGTTTTTAGAGAGGTGTTTGATGCATGGGTTTGCCCCTCTAAACAATTGTCAGTGATAGGGACAACAAGTTCCTAAGTGTTTTTGGGCAGGAGATCTTCAGATTGAGTGGGACAGTGCTTACTCCAAGCACAAGTTATCACCCACAAACAGATGGGTAGTCATAAATTGTTAACAAGTGGTTAGAGGGCTACCTAAGGAACTATGTTTCAGGACAACAGCGAGCTTGGATTAAATGGCTTCATTTAGGAGAGTATTGTTACAACTCTTCTTATCACATGTCAATTAAGATGTCTCCTTTTAAGGCACTTTATGGTTATGAGGCTACTAATTTTGTTGATTTAGTGTTTGGTGATAGTAGAGCCCCACAAGCACTGGATATGTTACAACAAAGCCAAGACATCTTGAAATCTCTTAAGAAAAATCTGCAACAAGCTCAAAATCAGCAGAAGTTATACGCTGATCAGCAGCGTGTTGAAAGGTCTTTTGAAGTTGGGGACATGGTCTATTTGAGGCTTCAGCCATATAGACAATCTTCTCTTAAGAAGAGTGGTCTTGAGAAAAGTTAAACCACACTTTTTTATGAGTCCTTTCTCAAAGTGCCAGGATTGGTGAAGTTGCTTATGAGTTTGGAGCTTCGGTGAAAACAAAATACATAATGATGTTTTCATGTGTCTAAGCACTCAAAGGCAATTGGACCTGATATTAGTGGCTCTATGAAATTACCTCCATTGGATGAGGAAGGTCAGTTGGTGTTGATTCCTGAAGAAATTCTTGATACTAGAGAGCGTTCTTTGAGAAGGACAATCAAAGAATACTTGGTTAAATGGAGGAATTTGCCTATTGAAGATGCCACGTGGGAAGGTGAACAGATTTTGTTGCATCCATCTTTTCAGTTGCTTGAGGACAAGCAATTTAGAGGAGAGCTGAGGTTGTAATGTCCCCTTCTCATCGGTGATCAGCTTTAGCAGTTCTTGATCTATTAGGAACATTATTTGGGATGAAATTAATTAGGGTTTCTTGAGGCTTGGTTTTACATGGCGTCATATTATTTACTATTTTTTAGTAAATACTAATTATGCTTGATTAGGTTGTCTATTCTTAATCCTTAGCAGTTGGAGCAGTTGTTATATTTTGGTTTGGTCTTCAGTTGGCAAAAATATTATATTATTGGCATTTTGTTCTATTTCACTGTTGACCCCCACCTTGGCCTAAGGAGTTAACTTAAAAGTTGTTTTAAAGTGGGGCCATGAAGGGTACGCCCTCATCAAAAGATTAATTAATCTTTATTCAAATATTTCTTTATCTTGAAGTGGACGCCACTTTATATTTTTTAATAAAGTGTAATATTTGAAGGCCTTTTGGGACGCCACTTGAGAAGTTGACTGGTCTTGAGAATTGGAGGAGTCTCTTGTGTCTTTTGAGTTGCTTCTCAGGCGTTTGAAGAGTCTTGTTGAGTTCTTATTTATTGAAGGTCTTGGCTCCAGCATTATCATCCATCAATTACCTTACTATTATGCTGTCAAAATGACTATGAACATTTTGCTATTGCTTCGAGGATGCTACCTCCTAGCCCCTTCCCAATTTCGTGTTTGAAATATAACACCTAATTGGAATATTGCTGCTTCTCACAACAGACTAGCAGATTGAGCATTAAAGGTTGAGAATTTTGGTGAATTCTACAGTTTTGAAGTTCCTGGTTTTTACACAGCTGAAGCTGAGTTTTGTTCATAACTTCCAAAGCGAATTTTATTCTGTTCTGGGTACTTTGGCCATGCATTAGTCTACTGAAGGCGCCATCTTTCACAAAATTTGAGAATTAAATTCCAAGTATTCAATTTTATATTGCAAAGTCGATTTTCCTCAAGGGCCGTACCATTTAATGCTGTCTTGGGATTCGTGCCAAATAAAGTAGAGACTTTGTTTGCTGTTTCTGGATTCTATCTTGGGCGCCAGACTTGTAAGGTGCTTTTGCAATTCGTTTCACGCCATTCGGAGAAGAAATAAGTGAGTTATGAGTGTTTTTCTGTTTCCCAGTTTGCTGTTCTAAATTTCCAGAACTCAGGAATTTGCATCAGATTTATCAGTTTCCAGTTTAATCTCCATTTCAGTCATTGGAAAGCAAAGAACATTGTTATAATTCATTCTTATATCTATATTTCACTTCTCTATCATTGTAACTCATTTAATTGCAGTCATGTTGAAATTGTAAGGTTCTGATTAGTAGTACTAATCTAACCATTTGTATTGCTGCAACTATTTGATTTGTTTCTCATTAAAGTCCCCTGGATGGTTTACCGCCAGTGTGGTTAAATTGTTTGTAAATCTTGTACCCACTTAAGTGGTGAATCCCCACAATTCTGTGGATGCCCGCCGCAGCGGATGAATTGCTTTAATTTGTAATCTTTTCCCCCCACTGTTTGGTGGTAGCGTGGAATTGTTCTCATGGCTGGTTATCCGCCTAATAATTCATAGTTTCAATTCCTTGACTCCGTCATATGTTAGCACCTCGCCCTCTGTGGGATCTTGAGTGCACATTCTTGACGTTGAGTAGTTATATTGTTCAAGTTCAATTTCTTCAGTTCAAGCTCAATATCTTCCATTCAAGTTCAGATTTTAATTTGAGGCTAACGCTAATCATATCATCTATTGCTGGTTATTTTTGTGAATTTCCTTCAAAAAAATTGGTTAGCATATTTCAGCGTGTCAGGAGGTAGTTGACGATGCATGGGACATTCCACGGTTCTTCTTTCAGGCCTTCCGAGGAGTGAGGTTTCTTCGCAGTAATGATTGCTTGGGGACAAGCAATTTCAGGGAGGGTGGACTGTAATGTCCCCATTATTTCGCAAGCATCAGAGTCATTGGATTAGCCTATTATGTCGATCCTCGTAGGCTAGTGGTTCTGGATAGAGGGTCACTTGAACGGGCACTTGGTCGGTAAAAGGCAGTATTGGTATCCGGAGTCGGCGTCGTGGTGAATTTGCGCGTTTGGCGTGTAATTGGAGCTTAAAATATTGTTCATCACCACTTATTTCACTTACTCAGGCTTGGGGACCATGTGACTATTTGTTAAAGGGGTCACTTTCTATTTTTCAGTTACTATTCATGGCTAAAGTGAAAAAAGAAATAACTTAAGTGAATAGTGCCATTTTAATGAATAGTGTTCTCAATGAGAAATAATAAAAGCAAGAAGGAAAGTTCGACCCATTCATGCTTGAGATTATGTTTGCTGATTGAAACTTGAAGTGTGGAGTTTGGGAGAGAAGGAAACTAGGGTTTCCCGATTTCTGCAGTGGGTAAGCCTGGATTGGGCTTGTAGTTAGGTTTTGGCTTCTTGACGGTGTGAAAGACCACCCTAAAGTTGCTGGTTATTTTTCTTTTTGCTGCATTGGAGCTCGAATCTGCTGGTTATCAGTTGTTGAAGTCATCCATGTGAAGGGAGATTGCTGCTGGAGGTTCCTTTTGCATTTTGGAGGACGTGGCTCGTATTTGTTAGTGTTTATTGAAGCTGATTATGCACCTACAGCCAACCGCTTGAAGTAAGGGTTTCAACTTCTTCAAATAAGGAAAAACGCCTTCTCCTAGTTGCTGCTATCTTGTCTAAAGGGGGCGCCCTTAGTATTGGAGACTTTTTCTTCAATCATTTGGCGGGAGAAAGTTGTAAGTTAAATTTTATGTGTCTTATGGTGGCCGCGGGTACTGTAGCAAGCACTGTTCACAGTGCATTTTTGGCTGCAAGTTTGTATTTGTTGTAAATGATGTCTCTTTCAAAATGTATGAAGATATATATGATTTTCAGCACTCTTTGTAATGCAAGAAGTCTCTTAACTAGTGTTTGGAGTTACGTGAAAGTTATCTTTTATAAGTTAGTTTAATTTGAGTTCTTCTTATGCATATGGTTGTAAGACAATTATTAAAATCATTTGGCATCACACCACAAAAACACCAAAACAAGAAAAGCAGATTACAAACCAAAAATCAGTCCTTTAAACGAAGTGAAATCAAATCAGCAGTAAGTTTGGTTCATCACAAGTGGTGTTAGAGCATAAGCATAGTGGTAGCAAAGTGGATCACCGGAGCACGACACATCACAGTGGTATCAGAGCAAACCTTTCCAGCCACCTTGTGTTGGTTTCAAAGAAAATTCTAGATTAAATTTGGGGGTTTTGAGTCAAATCTAGTTTGGCTCATCACAGAGGATATAAATAATACATTGAGAAATGAGAAGTGAGTGAAGAGTAAAAAAAGAATATCTTATATACACATTAAAGAATAGTGAAGAGTAATGTGTGAAGATAAATAAGAGGAAGGTGTGTGAGAGGAATAAAATTATATATCATACTTAACAACTGCAAATCTGCAAATGTGAAGATAAAAAGAAGATCATCAAAGGACTTGAAGGCAGATTTGTAAAGACGGATCTACTGCAGAATTGTAAGAAGAATTTATGGCAGATTTGTAAGAATATGTTTATGCAGATTTATAGAACGGTAAATGCAGATTTGAAGGATTAAAAAGAAAAATCAGTCAAACACTCAAAGAGAGAAAGTGAGGAGTAAATAAAGACAGAGATTATTCAAATGATAAACCATTTATGAGTCAGTATAGAAGACATATTGGTGGAAGAAATAATCAGATATTATGTATTCAAGAATAGCATCCAAGCAAGTGTAATCATACAAGTACATGATGATTAATGAGAAATTGTGGAGTGAATAAAAGAAAGATCAAGATATCCATCATCCGTTGAAGAAGCAACATCTTGAAGGTGGAACTTTGTTCTGGAAGTTGGTGCTTCCTAAAGAAAAGATTGGTGTCTCTTGCTAAGTTGATGCTTAGCAGTGGGGCTTGGTGCCTATAAAGATTGTAAATGGAGATTTATATAAAAGCAATATTTTTCCATGGTTTTCTCCCATACGGGTTTCCACATAAATCGTGTGTTCTTGTTTTGTTGCATAATTCTTAGATATTATGTGAATGATATTGTGCAATTGATATTATTGTGGTTGTTAGTTTAAAAAGTAAGAGATTGTATTATACTGATTCACCACACCACCACCTCCCCCACCCCCACCCCAAGTATAATCATGCGCTAATCATGTATATCATAATTTCTTAACTCTTTTAATTCGTAATTTTCTTGAGTTTAATTTTAAATTTACAATAAGGTTCAACAATTATATGTTTCTAATCAATCACAAAATCACAATTTAAAATATACTTGTAAATTAAACTATTATGAACAATATACAATGGAAGAGATAAAGTAATTTTATGGGTTAAAATCACCTCTTTTCTAAAATTTCAAGCAAATAATAATAATGAGGAGCCACTTTGGTATATTCTCCAAAGTTTAAAGAACTTATTTTAGGTTCATTATACCAGAAAGGTTAGATATCATGTATAATCAAAGAAAAATCCCACAAACAATAGTAAAATGATATTTGACTGGGAACAACTCCTTGATTTTGTTACCAAGACTCCCTTTTCTAAAGTCAATTGGACTATTGAAGTTAGTGTTATAAGACTCATAGAGACTCGATGAGTCCCAGGGCAAGCAAGACAAACCAAGGCCCAAGGACTTGGAACCTAGGTACCTGATAAGTCTACTCAATCTCATTGAGTCTACCAAATTCATCAGACCCAGTTAGTCCCATTGGGAAGACTCAACTATCCAATTGCAACATCAAAATCAAAACAATAAAGTAAAAAATCGAAATTCAAAGTTAAATCCTAATAGTTTCATGTGACCTTTAAGACTCTAAAAACGCATTCATTTCATTTGCAAGCACAAGGAAAAGGAAAAAAGAGTATTGCAGCTGAAATCATATGCCATTGAAGGAAAAAACATCAGCCAACTTGAGCAGCAAATGTTGGTTGAATACCATTTGCACAGATTTGTAGCAACCGTCAATGCAACTTGAAGAGCCTAAGCTTCATTTGGAAGAGAATAAAGTGGATTTGGAAGAGCCCATTGTTGATTTAAAGTGTGCCACTGTTCAGTTGAAGCAAATTTTAATAAGTATTTTAATATTTTGAATCTTTTTTTATATTTGTTTTTATTTTTTAGTTCCAATTGTCTTCTACATTTGATTTTTCTTCCATGTTAGATTCATTGAACAAACCTCAGCTGTCCTTTTATCTCTTTTTATGAACATACCCTATTTGTTTTTCTAATTTTTTGTCTATTTTCTATTTTTTATCTGCAAACCCTAATTATTTTTAGTTTTTTATTTATTTTTAATCTTATATAACTAGATGCTCTAAATGCTAATTTGTTTTCTATTTATTTGCTAATATAGCATAGTTCACATTCATAGATTGTTCTAGTATCAGCCCCAATTAAAAGGAATCCTTGTTGAAAATATATGCCATCCAAGGGTCAAAGAAACAAGAGTGTGTTGCTCTATCATATGACAAAGAGAACAAAAATTATCAGATTTAATGTGAACACCAAGGAGAATAATTAGGCTTGTGAAATTCATGCAACCAAGACTTAGTACAATAATCTTTGATGGTTTATTGGAATGAGGCCCTGATACCAAAATCTAATGCACTAATTTTCAAAGATTCTTCAAACCAATATATCTTACACAATGTATATAAACAGAACCAATGGAAATTGTAGTCCATAACATAAGAGCACTCAAAATGATAAATAATAGTCAACTAATTGAGCTTTCTAAACATTTAACTCCAAGGTTTAAAATACATAACTGTAAATTCTTGGCAAATAGTTTAACAATCTCTAGGTAAACAATTGCAAATACCCTTAGACTAACGGTTGAGTGAAGGAAAAAAACATCAAAAATAATTATTTATATGCCCTATCCAAGAACCGTCTAATGCATACACTATGTTTTTTATTAGACATGCATTATATACCGCTTCTCGAATACCCCTGACTATGTTACTAGGTTCCTTTGAAACCCCACCCCTCGTACATGTATGTGTACAATTTATGTCTAGGTCCCAAGTTGGTTCCCCATTGGGTTTTCCCAAGGTCCCTCCCATGCACCTTGAATTCCCTATGGAACCTCCCTATTGCATTTTCACCCAAGATGTTCTTATCCAATTGCAATTCCTTTATATCTATGATATACAAGAACTCATCCCCTACCCTTTTCAACATGTACCTATACCAAGGACATCCTAGGTACACAGGGACCCCTCGAAAACATACATTCTTCATCCCCTAGCCCTCAAGGTCAATCACTTGTCTTTGAAACATTTTGGAAACAACTTGAAATTTCAAGGATGCCAAATGGCCAATGATATCCTCGAACTATCCCAAGGAAAACCAATCATCCCCCAACCAAACCCTCAAAAATATTAATAAAAAACTTGCCAGGTCAATTATAATATTTATTTGATTTAGGTGGGCACTCACGTTGTAATCTCAGCACTAAACACCTAAAAACACACTTAAACAGCCTTCCATTATTCATTTCATTAGCATTTCAAATCACCTTCATCAATATAACAAGTAGGAGAAATAAAAAATGACCAGGAAGCCACAGCTATCTAATTCTAAAATAGAGTATTATTTTAATCTTTGTCACTAACGCACCAACAAGGTGCAAGCTGCATTAAAGAGAAGACGGTAAATGTTGTGAGTGTGTATTCTTTTCTCATTTTTTCCTAAATCTAAATTTGAAGGTTAGAGTTTTCTATGTTCCTCTCCTTTTTGCATTTCCATATTGTATTTCATTTTTTTAACCACTAAACATGAGCGACAATAGTGAAAGTGAACATCAAATAGTTAGCATGGAACAAATAAGAGCTTCAATTGAGGGTTCCACCCTAGGGTGTGGGTGAAATAGAACAGCATCATAACCCATGTGAATACCCTTCTGAACTCTTGGAAAACTATGAGAAAGTACCATTCAAAATCTTTAAACCTCTTCTACAATTTATAACAGCTTTAGACGAAAGAAAATAGAAATCCATGGGCCAATCTATCATATTTGCAAGACAATTTAGAGGTAGCTACCCCAGAGAAATTCTTGAGCAGTAGAGAACAAGGGGCTAAGGTTTCTCTAAACATAAACAAACCTAAGAAGGAAGAGGTTAGTAGATTCATCGTTCGCAAACTTGGACTCAGAGAGTACTCAGCAAGCCCAAAACTTTTGACTCGGCAAAAACTAGGCAACTTAAAAGTACTAAAATTTCTTATATAAACACTTTTCTTGCCAAATCCAATTACAAAATGTATCAAATGAGTCTAAAAAACCATGAGGAAGAATTTAATATTACATTTGATTCTTGAATACATATGGATTACAAAATGTCATCCACATGTGAAGCTAGGATAGTGGATATTGGATATAATAGCTAGATACTAACTAATAACTATCATGAATTTATGATGATTGTCTTTGAAAATCATCATCATAAATTTCATATCTAGGCAATTATAATTTCCTCTTCCACAACCTAGTGAAAAATTGGGAGGTGGAGGGTATGGTCCTTGCACCCTATTGTGGCTCTTTGCTTGGCATAGAAGAATGTGTATGTGGCTCCACCCTGTTGGTATATGGCAACGACTCTTCCACCATATCAATGTAATCCAATCCAATCTCCCTTGCTTTCTCTGCAACCACATCCTCCATAGCTTGCTTCTCGAAATCAGCAATCTCATCCTTTGTAAACATGGACGCCTCATCATCTTGTGCAGTCCAGTTAGTGTAGGGATCAATCTAATCCAGCTCAATAAGTTCCTCTGGCAAGTCCTACACCTTTCTTGTCCAAAGCCGAAGGTTCTATTGCACAAAAACAAGATCATTGAGGTGTTTTTGAGTCAACTTATTATGCTTCTTCGTGTGAATGGCATCAAACAAACTCTAGTAGTGCTCACAACAAAAAGCACTACAAGGTTGAGATAAAATTCAAAGGGCTAGCCTTTGCAAATTTGGGGTATTTCCACCCCAATCTTCCCACCAAGAACCCACAAATAAGATATTCAAGTTTTTGTAAATAAACAATATTATATTAATAATTAAAATTAATAACTTTCAAGAT
>VDFB02060478.1:0-10639 GCA_007258455.2 Sequoia sempervirens
ATGTAATTACTTCTACAATTGCAACAATAGATGAATTATTTTTCGAAGATATGTTGGTTGTGGTGCATGTGTATGTGTTAAAGGAGAGGAAAGGTTAGAGAGCAACCAAAACCTTTGATGACAACCTTGTATGTAAAAAAAAGTGCATCCATTGCTACCAGCAATGCCAAATGGATAGCATGTTTGTTGCATCTATTGAAAAAAATATGAATCAGTAATGGAGAGAATGGGGAAAGGAAAAAAGGTGTAAAATGTCTTATAAACCATGATGTAAGCCAATGCAGGTTGGAAAACACTGTGTGTAGTTGAACCTCCAAGTGGACAAAAAGACCGCAAGTAAATTCACAACCTCGCATGTAAATATAACTAAGATTTCAAAGTACATATGGGATGCACAAACCTCTCTTACCTAAGGAGGAATGTTGTGATATTTTTCCTTTCATTTGGGATGACTTAACATGTGCAGCAAAAGCACATCTGGCAATTCATGAAATAAACAAGTGAAGGTTGAACCACACAATGAGTGGTTCAACCTACAACTTTGTATGTGGTGTATGAGTGTAATGTGCATAACAATATGTAATTACTTCTACAGTTGCAACAAAAAATGTATTATTTTGGGAAGATACATTGGTTTTGGTGCATGTGTATGTGTCAATGGAGAGTAAAGGTTAGAGGGAAACCAAAACCTTTTATGACAATCTTGTAGTAAATAAATGTGCATCCATTGCTACCAACAACGCAAAAAGAATAACACATTTTTTGCATCAATTGAAAAAATAATGAATCAGTAATGGAGTGAATTAAGAAAGGCATAAATGTGCAAATTTTCCTATCAACCATGATGTCATCCAATGCAGGTTGGAAAACACAATGTCTAGTTGAACCTCCAAGCGGACATAAAGACCACAAGTAAAATCACAACCTCGCATAAAAAAACTAAGACCTCATAGTATATGGGGTGTACAAACCTATTTTACCTAAGCAGGAATGTTGTGATATTGATCCTTCCACTTTAAGTGACTTAACATGACCAGTAAAAGCGTATATGACAATTCATGAACTAAAATAGTGCAGGTTAAACAACACGATGAGAAGTCCAACCTGCAACTTTATATGTAGCCTATAAGTGTGACGTGAATAATAATATGTAATTACTTCTATGGTTGCCAACAATGAAAAAAAAAAAAAACATGTTATTTGCATCTGCTAATAAAAAATGAATTAGTAAGGACTGAATGAAAGGATAAAACACATTATTTTTTGTGCATTTATTTGTGAAACATATGAACAATTTGAAAAGCAATTTTAACTATAAACCACAATTGCAATACATTGTCTAGCTCAATTGCATTGAAAACCATAATGAATTAGATAGATACTATGTTGACTTAAGAGATTATTTATGCTCTTGATAAATTGAAAAAGAAGCATGTGTAGTATGTGCAAAGGCTCGAAGAGATAATGCAAATCTGGAGACAGCAGGTTCTATAACATATAAAATTGAAAAGGAATCTACTCTAAAAACACTTGAAAACAAGGAGATCAAACTTAATGAGATAGATATTGTTTTAACTAAAGAGATTCTTCCCACTCTTGAGAAGTTAAGGAGCATGCACAGTATGTGCAATGGGAAAATCGTAATGCAGAAGTGGATAAACTCGAGAGATTTTGTATTGCATATGAATTTTTCTGAGCAGAGAAAGTGAAAGATGATTCTATAACTAGCTTTCAACTAGTGAAGTCAAACATTTGTGAACATTTTCATGACCAAAAAAATCACATCAAGCTCAAAAGAAAAAATTCCACCCTTCAGCTTACAACAAGCACAAATATATAAAATACAACCCACAGTGTTTTCCAACCTGCCTATAGTTTATTAATTTTAGGAAGTTGAAATGCAATTTTTAGTCTACCTAAGACTTGTTATATATTTTGAATGTGTTCCTTTCATTATATTTGTATTGTGTAAACAACAAAAGGTTTTCATTACAATCATATTATCTATATGGTCAGAGGTTGGAAAACATAGGGCGTTAAGAAACTTGCAACCCACATAGTGTTGTAAAACCCTCTATATATAAGAACCCAATTGGTTAGTCACCCCTCAACTAAATATGGTGAGTTTTATGTAACCCTCGATTGCAACTCCTCCCTAGATTCTCCACCCTTTAGCTTTGTACAAGATCAACAATCTAACTGACAATCCACTTTGTTTTCCTACCTTCCTATATTTTAATGATATAAGGAAATCCAAATGCAATTCATACTATAAGAATAGTTTTGGTAAATTTTCAAGGTGCCTTTTCTTACATTGGTACTGTAAGGTTTTCATTACAATCATTTTTTCTATTTATAACTCAAGGTTGGAAAACACTAGGTGTTAACAAACCTGAATCTTCTTAATGCTTCAAGAGGTAGCACATACTAGAATGTATGAAATGAATAAGGAAACATCTGTAAAAAAAACTTGAAAAGAAGTAGGCCAAAGTGTACATGGGATATATAATGTATTGACTGAAGAGATTCTTCCTACTCTTGAGAAGTTGAGGAAGGAGAATTTGAAGTATGTGCAATGGGAAAATGACAATGCAAAATTGGAGGTAGTAGGTACTAGAATGTATGAAATGACAAAGGAATCTACTGTAGAAATACTTAAAAAGAAGCAAACCAAAGTGAATGAGACAGATAGTGTATTGATTGAAGAGACTCAATGTTGTTGAGAAGTTGAGGAAGGTGCATGTGTAATATCCACAATGGGCATATGGCAATGTAGAACTCGAGCAGTAGGTAGTAGAAAGTATGTAATGAAAAAGGAATCTTCTCAAAAACACATCAACATTTGAAAATAAGTAGACCAAACTGAATAACATAGATAATGTATTGACTGACGAGATTGTTCTTGCACTCAACAACTTGATGAAGGAGCATTATGCAGTATGTGCAATGGGAAAGTACCAATGCAAAAGTGGATAAATTCAAGAACTTTTGTATTCCATATGAGTTTATGCAAGAAAAGAAAGTGAGAGATGATGTTATAAGTGGAGTTGAACAAATGAAGTCAAATATTCTTCAACTTAAGAATTACATGGAATAAATACAATTTGAAATACATGATAATGAAAAGGAAAAAATGGATCTTAGAGTAGAAAAATAGAATCAGTTGACTGGAGACATGAACCCTATGTGAAAAGGTAGACAAGTTTTGTAAATAACTTATCAAATAGAAAACATCTACATTCTCTAATCAGAAAGACACTCTCAAAGATGACCAAAGAGAAGTTGCAAAGCTACCCAAAAGTACTGAAGACATTCAAAACTCTATCAGAAAAATGGATGGTGTTGTCCTAAGGGTTGATGAGGGAGTCGCTGCTCCAAATATTAAAATAAAAGATATGAAATAAAATGTACAAACTCATGAAAAGGAATACCAAGGGGATGATAACAGGTAACAGTAGTGGGGATGAGGAAAAATCTGTGACTTGCCAACTTGTAGATGCAAAAGAAATAGTTGGAACTGTTGAAACTAAAGTAAAACAACATAAACACTACAATTAACCACTTGGAATTTAAGAAATTAAAATATTAAAATAAAATTTTATCATCGAAATAAATGGAGTTTAATTAATGGTGTTGACACACACATGCAATATAAAGACATGAAGTTGAAAAACTAAACACAACAATGGAATGTGTGATTTTCAAGACATTCATACTTGTTTTGTAACATTCCATGTTGGAAAACCATAGGTGTTAAGAAGCAAACAACCCACCATGACACAACCCTTTACATTTAAACAAGGAGATTCAAATAACTAAAAACCCAAATTGTGTTTTCCAAAATACAATTATTTTGTACACTTTTTTCTTAATCATCTAAAATTTAAACACAACAATGGAAGGTGTGATTTTAAAGACATTCATACTGTTTTGTAATATTCCATGTTGCAAAACCGTAGGTGTTAAGAAGAAAGCAACCAACTATGAGACAACCCCTTAAATTTAAACGAGATTCAAATAACTAAAAACCCACATTATGTTTCCCAAATTACAAATATTTTGTGCACTTTTTTTTTCAATCACGCGCAATTATTTAAATGCATTTTTTACTCAAATTAAAAGTCCTTATAAATTTTGAAGGGGTGTTTCGATACATTCGCATTGTCTAAATTACAAAAGTTTTTCAAGACATTCATTCTATTTTGTAAAAGTTCATGTTTGAAAACCCTAGGTGTTAAGAAACAAGCAACCCATATAGTGTTGTAAATCCCTTTGCAACGGTTAGCACCCCTCACCTCAATTTGGTCAGTTTTCTCCTCCAACTCCTCCACATGCACTCCAAACTTCATCTTTCAACGTGTAGATTGCAAAAGCACCTCGATTTGGTCGGTTTTCTCCTCCAACTCCTCCACGTGCAATCCAACCTTTAGCTTTCAACATGTAGACTAGAAACTCGTGTTTTCACCCTTCTTTCTCCAAACCAAAAACACACACGTTAGTTCACCTCCAATTTTCCTGTGCCAAAAAAAATCTCTGAAAATGAAACTTTAGTTAGAAGCCACGAGACCCACTTTTATCGACTGGTAGGAGGCAGGAAAACTGACCTAGCGGCATCGTTAACTCCTTCCTACCATTTCCCTCGCACTTGGTCTCATCTATCGATTTCATCACTTTAATCCCCCATCTAGCAGGGCCCGCACTACACCATCTCATCATGTTATGTATGTTATGTATGTTTTTATGCATTTTTGTATGTACACAGGTGCATTTTTTCTAGAGATTAGCCATGTCCCAAGTTGAATGGGATATTATAAAAAAATCCATACTATACTTATAAATCAATGTTCCTTATTACTAAATTGTTAGCATAAAAACTTGGGGTAAATTAAAGACAGATAATGTGTGCTTCTTTACATCGGCCAAGTGAAACAACATGATGTTGAATGATGGAACACACTGATTTCCATGTGGCACATGTATTTTCTAAGTTGTCTTTATATTTATGCAAAATTCTACATGCTTGCACAACACGTGTCTTCATAATGCTAGTTTATTGGGGTATAAATATTGTGACTATGTAAGAAGTAGAGAAGTTATAGAAATTTTTTAATGGAGCTTGATGCCATTGAAATTTTTTTTTCTCATTTTTCTTCTTCTGATAATCTAATTAAAAACATAAGGTATACAATTATCTTTAGTATTTACATTTTAAGTATTTAAATGTTTCATGCTATTGGCTTTCATATATTTTTTCTTATCTTTAGAAGATTAATGTTTTCCATGTAATTTAGGGAAGCACTTGGATTGGAAAAGATAACTCAACTCTAGATTTTGTAAGCAGTGTAGCTCAGGCAAATATTTCAAAACGTAGGAAAGATCTTTGTGTCTTCACATATAAGAAATATGTTCTATGATGAATGGAGGGAAAACTCTAATTCTACATTGGTATTTCTTATAATCAAAATAGTCTTAGCATATAAGAAATATGTTCTATGATAGTTATGGTGAAAACCCTAATTCTACATTAACTATTTCCTATAAACAAAACACTTTTTTTTTAAATATTTTAAATCCATTTTATAGATTCTCACAAAAAAATATTTTGGACTATATTCAAATGTAAAATAAGTATTTAAATTTTAACAAAATTAGGGTATTAAATTTGTAATTATTATAAATTTATAATTAAAAATTATAATATTTTAATTGATAAATATATAAATTTCAAACATTATTATTCTGGAGTCAAATTTTAAAAGAATGAAATATATATATATATATATTTAATGAATAAAAAATTATTGTATTTTTTTATCTAATTTAAAAACTAACTACTATATCTTCATAAGAGAAGTGTTTAAATAAATGTCATGTGTCTAGATAAAATCCTTCTTTTATGAGAATATTATGAAATCAAGTCCCTTACAAGATTGATCCCCATTAGGCACTATTGATGGCCAAATTGACATAGTTATGTTGGCTTTGGGCATTTATTTGTCATTGATGTCAAAGGCTTTCATAGTTTGGTTTGGTCCTCATGCAAAGCTCGAGTAAGTTGCATCAAGGATACACAAGGATAGATGCAAGTTAAGCTTGCTTCAATGATTCAAGGATGGTACTTGAATACAATGCTTTAATTCTTCAAAGTTTGATGTAGTTCATGTTTCAAAAATTCATGGAGATGCAAAAGATAGTTGCATAAGATAACAAAGGGGCAATAATGATGTTCAAGTTGGTTGTGATGCAATTTTTTATCATTCAGATTTTTTGGATTGTGATTGTAGACACCTAAATTTAATCACTTCCATATGATTAAATTTGTTGCATTCACGTCTATCATATTAATATTAATTTATTAAATTAATATTACACCCTTTGTCCCATAAAGTACTTAATTTAATAATTAATACTTTATCGTTTACCCTTATTCCTCTCTAAATTAAATAAATACACTAATTTATTTAATTTAGTCATTCTGCCTCTTTTTGATTTAAAAATCAATTTAAAATTCCTCACTTTCTCTCTCCTTGTCACATCCTCCAACATTTGCCACTTGCCTCTAACCTTCTGTTAATTAACCTAATCCAATATTTGCACAACCTTAACCAAAATCATTAACTAAATTTAGCACCTCTTTTTGGTCAATTCTTCCTTTTTTCCTTTTTGATGTTAACCCCCTTTTCTATGTGAATTTTTAATTCACATTTATTTTCTCTAGACTCCCCTCCTTTAAATGTGAATTTTTAATTCACATTCCATTCTCCCAAGGCTTCTAGAACCTTGGACTTGTCACAATCTCCACATGTGACCAAGTCCCACCTTTTTGGAACCCACCTTTTATCCTCTAGATTATCCTATGAATGTGAATTTTTAATTCACATTTATCCTCCCAACCACCTTTCCTTTTCCCATGTAGATTTTTGAGGAATTCTAAAATTCCTCAAATGTCCCTTTCACTCCCACTTGGGGACAAGAAATCCCTTTTTGTGGAAATCCTCTCATCCCCCAAGGTGCATGTCCTTTTCCACCTCATGTACCTTTTTGACAACTCATCTCCACCTCATATCCTCTTGTCCACTTCACCCTCCACATGTCAAGATGTAAGGGCTTGTGGGTTCTCAACCCACCATAGCCCTTCATCTTGGCCTTGTTGGATCAATCTTGACCCTTGAATTCTCTAGAGAATTCAAATTCTTCTATAAATACCCCCTCCTCAAGGGCATTTCCACAACACTTAGCTATCTTGCACCCTTATGCTGTCATTTTGCATTCTCAACACTTTGCACTCTCATAACTACATGTTGTCCAAGCCTTTTTCAATCATTCAACCATCTTTTGTCCATCTTTTGCATATTGAATCTTGCATTTAGACATTCAAACAATCATCTAAGGAGCACAAACCAATCCAAGCAAGGGCCAATCAAAGAAGTTTCAACAACAAGGGAGGTAAAAGTGTTTGTGTTTCATTTTATTTGCATTCCTTTTCGTTGTAACTCTCTTTTGGCTAATCTTGAGGTGTCCTTGGCATTTTGTTATTCATGTTTCTTAGTTATTTTGCACACTTAGAGCGTAGGAAATTCCAAGGTATCTGCTGATAATAGAAGGTTTCTCAAAACCCTAAGATCTAGGGTTTTATCTCTTATGAAGACTTTGAAAAGAAAAAATTACTTTGTGTTATAAATTATCATTAACTTACCATCACCGGTAAGAGGCAGCTTAAGTAAAATCTTAAGGGCAGTGTTCTCATTGAATACTAGCCCCCACTCCTTGGCCGACTGAGCAGGTAGAAGACTTGCATTTTAAATACCAATGGCTATTGTGTAAAAGACAAACCTGGCAGGAGTACTAAATCAAAAGTTGAGATTCAAATGTTTATAACAGCTATTCTCCGATATATGAAGTTTGACAGGCGATTGAAGGTCGGGGTTTTTTGGTTCAGTTACACGGTTTGTAATTGTCCTTTGAAGCATGAAACTCGGGAGTAATATTTCAGATTGTTTTTGAACTTCAAAGAGTTTTTGATGCGATGTGAACAAAGAAAGTGGTTTGAGATTTTTCTCATGTGAAAATGTGAGTGGGAAGAACTTCGTATTATTTGATGTGTTAAGGAAAGTCCTATTTTGCTTATGTCTGCAAAAGGATGTGTGATTATGATGTGAAACAAATGAGAGACTTGGATTTTGTGTGACTGACAATAGAACATGGTTATGTAAATGTTTTTTTGGGTCATCTATCTATATCAAAGCATCGACACTTGAGGGTTGTTGTGATTGTTTTTTAATGTGTACAAAGAAGCAGATTTGAATGACAGTAAAGAAGAAAATGATACCATGTTGTGAATGACAGAGACAGATCTACATGCCCATATGCAGATGATGAAGATTGGTGAAGAAAAAATGAGGTGTTGAAAGACTCAAGTCTGAAGGTTATATTCAATGTATACAAAGGAGTTGTAAGTGTAATACTCTCAGTATGTTATAGTTGTTTGTGTGATAAAATTTGCAGAGAATGTTGAACTGGTTTGCAGGGGATTCTGAAGTACTTTTTTGTGTTATGTAATCATTGACAAATGATGTTGTATGTATGTTGAAGAAGTAAGTCATTTGATGGATTGTATAGTAACAGGGTAACCCCCTGAAGTTATGTTTCTTCCTTCATTGGAGATTGGTTAGTAAGACCATGGAGTGTATGCCAGTGAGGAAAGTGTATGCTAGTGAGGCAGATGTAGGTGTAGACACGAAAAATATACTAATTGATATCACACATCTGATCTTGATCTACTAACACTAGTTCATCCTGAATCATCCCCTTTTCTAAAAATTTAATCGAATAACCTTTATTTGATTAAATTCATCACATTTCATCTCTTAATTAAATAAATCAATTTTATCTTGTTAAGTCATTATCTCTCATTAATTAAATAAACCATTTTATTTAATTAATTCCTAAATCTCTGTTTTAATTAAATAATTCATTTAATTTAATTAAATCTCTATAGTTCCTCTATTAAATTAAATAAATCAAACATTTATCTAATTTAATCAAACATCACCCCCTTTGGTTAAATAAATCAAAATATTTATTTAACTAGGTCTTAATCATTTTCATCTCTTTTTTATTTATTTCAACCCACAAATCTAAATCAATTAGTCAAATCAGCTAATCTCCTCTTAAATTGATCAAAACCTGATTAGTTTAATCTAATTGCATGTCACATCCTCTAGCTTTTCCCACTTGCACAATAAATCAATTTATTTGATTTATTAAATTCTTCTATTTCATTCAAAAAGGCATCAAAGGATGGAATATTCTTCAAATTCAAAAAGTCCCTCCAAAAGGACTTGTCCCTTCCAACAAGGCATTCAATGCCTCTTACATGTCCTTGCCTTGAGCCAAGTGGCATTTAACTCTCTTCTTTCATCCCCCATAAACATGTCACTTCTTCAAATTCAAATTTCAAACTTGCACATTGATCAAAATGTGCTCAACCTTTATCCTCTCACATGTTGACAAGTGGCATCATGTCATTGGTTTATCTTTTATCCCACATTCATCCTATCTTTCAATCTTCAACTATTTCTTTCTATAAATAGAGAGCTCATCCTTCATTTTCATCATCCACCATTTGAGTAAGCTTACTATACTCAAATACATCTTCAAAGCATTTTCAAGATTCATCAATTTATCAAATCCATAGCTAGGTTATGTAGGTTTTTCATCATGGAGCACACTTGAATCTTCAACAAAGTGGATCACCATCACCATTCATCATCAAAGCTTGCAAAGGATTTGGGAAAGGGCCAATAACCACATCAAATTGGCACCAACTCCCCCATAGGATCAAGAGTTTGCATTATTTGAATAGGATTTACACTCTTTTATTGCTTCTCATTGCATTTATTGTTTTCATTTCCTATTTTGAATGATGTTAATGGATTTTATGGGGAACCTATATTCTAACTTGCATTTGATCTTATTAATATGTTCATTTGTTGTGTTCTTGCAGGTATAGGATAGAGTAGTTCCATGATATGTATGTTAGTGAAGCATTTGTATCGGTGAGCTTTGTTGTGATTAGGCATTTGTAGCCCGATTATGAGGCATTTGTATGCCAGTGAGGTATTTGAAGCCAGTTAGGAAATTCTGAGTGGTTTTTCTACCCATGAGGGTTTTCCACTCCTGAAATTTATTGTGTTATGGTGCCTCTTGTTTGTGGTCTAATTGGTTTGCATGATCAAGTTTTTAATCTTGTTTCTTTGTTGTTCAAGTCAAAGTCAAATTGGTTGAAGTATCTTGATTCTCTCTCTCTCTTTCCAATCAAGTAGAGCTTAAATTTGTAAAAGGGTTAAAATATTATAGACCACTGATTTACCCCCCCTCTCAGTGGTCCTGGTACTCCAACAAGTGGTATCAGAGCTAGACCCTTGCAAGAAGTTTAACCAACTTAAGGGTTCCTGTTAAGTGGAGTACTATGGGTAAGAAGAATAGAAATAAGGCCTCAAATAGAGAAAAGAAAGATACTGATCAAAAGATTGTAAAACAAGCCTCAATCAAGTCATGTGATGAGTTGTCGCATGAGTCTCCTCTGAATGTTGATATAAAGTGTGATAAAAAGAATGGTCTTGCAGTTGAGAGTTTT
>VDFB02060479.1:0-28469 GCA_007258455.2 Sequoia sempervirens
AATGATGACGATCCAAGGCCAATCATAGTAAGTGGACCATGCCAGAAGAACATAAAGTTTTCACCATCATAGCTAACCTAGAAGGACGCTTGGAATTTCATCTCAAGGTTGAGGGTATCACCACATATGATCAATTGATCCCCAAAGTGCTTAGCATCAAAAGAGCCCTTGTGACTCAACTCGATGAATCAACATCATATCACGAACAACAAAATAACCATCCACCATCAAATTACAATGATAAACCTCTCACGTAGGAAAGGAACAAAAACATCACTAATGATGGCATCGTTGACGCTAAGGTGGTCATTAGTGGTCCACGCCAAAATACATCCACACCACAAACTCAAAAACAACACCAAAAAAATCATCAAATGACATACCATCCAAACAACAACCCAACCATCAATAATGTCAATGACCAAAGAGGACCACCTCAACACAAAACTTATCCCAAACATAAATACACTACTTTGGGGGAACTACTTGAGGACATCATGAAAAAGTTGATAGACGAAAAACTCATCCAACCTCCTACATTTGAGAATTACCAAGAACCCAATGTCAAACCTCCTTGGTACAATGAGAATCAACTTTGTGAATTTCATAAAATCAAAGGCCACACCACAAACAGTTGCATGCGACTCAAAAACATCATCCAAGATCTCATTGATAAGAGAATCATAAATGTGGAACAACCTATAGGAAATCAAGACCTTAAGATATACACGAATCCAATGTCGAATCATGGCAATAAAGAGAATAAAAATGATAAAGGGAAGGGTGGTGTAAATCATATTTATGAATTAGTCATTTCCTCCCTAGATATGAAGATTACATGGTCATCACCATCAAGGGTGCCCATGTCGAAGATTGGGGAGTCACCACAAGAGGTGGCAAAGTCACCATCGCAGGATCATCCCAACTAAATAGAGTCCCTTCATCTATATCTGTTCCTTGTAGTTACAATGTTGTAGACCAACTTAAGAGAATGCTAGCACACATCTCCATCATGGAGTTGTTAAAAATATCATTAGCTCATAAAAAGATCCTTGAAGAAGCATTAGCCTCATTAACTCTCCCCGCAGATCTCGATGTGGAGCAATTCCAAGCTATGGTCAAAAATATCATAACATCTATTCTCATTACTTTCTCTGACCAAGTTTTCCCCACCCAACCATCTCACAACTATGCACTTCACTTGGAAGTCATCATAAATAAGAGTAAAATCAAAAGGGTCCTGGTGGATGTAGGTGCGGGTCTGAATATTTGTTCTCTTGGCCTCATCAAGCAGTTGAAAATACCAGAAGACTCCTTTGACAAAGGGAAGTGTATCATGATAAGAGCATATGATGATCAAGAAAGAGTGTCTCAGGGCACAATAAAACTCCCTATTCAAGTAGGGCCAGTTCTCATGGAAACCACTTGCCAGGTCTTGGACCTCGACTTACCATATAATATCCTCTTAGGACATCCATGGATCCATGTGATGAAAGTTGTAGCATCAACTTTTCACCAATGTGTGAAATTCACACATAATGGACAAGAGGTTACCATCCACGGAGATCCTGAACCTTTCTCATACTGCAAGAATCTGGAAGAAAAATACTACAAAATCCCCCAGGTACCAAAAAATGATGAGGGCCCATCCACACAATAGATCGATCCCACCACCCTCACATCCACTTCTATGACAAAGACACCCACCACTCCCACCATTCCCACCATTTCTGACATCAAGCTTATCATCCAGGATGATGGTTGTGGAAGCTACAAGCTCCCTCACAATGATTTTGCAGTAGGAGAGTTACCACAATCTCCTAGATCACGGGGACGTCTGTAAACAAATGAAGCTTCCACATCCCAAACGCCTCTTGAAAACTATCCCACCTTCACAAGATGGGGAGATCTTAGATGAGAAGTGATTAAGGAAGATCCATCACATATGCTTTATCAGGATGAAAGACCAGCACCAAAATTACTAATGGATGACAAAAGCAAGGGTTTGCAAATGATTCTTGCAATGGGCTACAATAGAAACCAAAGACTTGGACAAAATGACAATGGGCTAATAATACCTATCATGCCTGAGATGAGACCAATAACAAATCTTGGCCTTGGATGTACCCTTTGAGTATAACCATACATGGTTGAAGTCCTCTAGTTAGAGTGGTTAATAAACCTTGTCAGCCAAAAGTAACAGAACTACGATTACCAGTATCTACAGGTCATGTCCTAGACAACTATATGTTTGATATAACCAATGTCTATAGCAATAGTGATGATGAAGATACCATGACCGATCTACCTAGGTTATTTGAAGACACTACCCTATGTATTATTAGTACATTATCTTTCGAAGCCAACCATCAAAATCATGAGCTCCGCCTAGTCTATCCCCAACTCATCGACCACGACCAACGAGGACCACCGATTCTTGATACATTAAAAAATGATGCACTCTCAGAATTCATGGGATTCACGGATAACATTCTAGATGGAGATCATAAAGAAGGTTTTATAATGGAGTTGGACACACAGGATTATTATGGAGAAACAATTGAATCCTTCAGTCATAAAAGTGAGAAACTAAGAGTCATATCCAAGTCCTTGAGTGAAAACCACACTGTGGCACTCTCTAACAAGAAAAAAGTAAAAAGAAAGGACGTATCCAATAGTGAAAACCTCTCTGAGGCACCCAAGGATGAAGGATTCAATCTTCCTTTAAGAGCTATTCATCAGGAAAAGTCAGCATTTTTGGCTGAAAAATGCAATCCTATCAACCTAGGAACAGAAGAGACTCCGCATATCACATTCTATGCAGAATCACTATTATCAGAAGAGCAAGAACTCCCAGCAGCATTCCTAAGGGAGAGGCAAATAAACTTCACATGGAGTTATGTTGACATGCCAGGGCTTGATCTAGAGACTGTGGTCCATCACTTAGCGATGTATCCAGATGCAAAACCTGTCAGACAAAAACTCTAAAAAAATGCACCCTCAAATCGATTTACTGGTAAAAATGGAGCCCAAAAAGTTGTTAGATGTAGGATTCATCCAACCCGTAGATTATCCAGAATGGGTATCAAACCTAGTACCTGTTTCAAAACCTGATGGAACCATTCGAATATGCACAGACTTTAGAGATTTGAACAAGGCATGTCCAAAAGATGACTTCCCACTTCCTAATATTGACATGATAGTGGACATGACAGCGGGACATGAGATGTTATCATTGATGGATGGATTTTTAGGATATAACTAGATCATGATAGCTAAGGAAGACCAGTGTAAAACAACATTCACTTGTCCATGGGGGACCTACTACTGGAACATGATGCCATTTGGCCTAAAGAATGCAGGAGCAACATATCAATGGGAAATAACATTGATCTTCCACGATATGATCCATAAAATAGTTGAGGACTATGTTGATGACATCCTAGCTAAGTCCAGAAAAAGACAAGACCATATAGCGACCCTAAGTGCCATCTTTGATAGACTGGAAGAATACAAAGTAAGACTAAACCCAAAGAAATGCATCTTTGGCATACAATCAGGTAAACTACTGGGATATATAGTATCGATGAGGGGTATTGAAGTGGATCCAGCAAAAGTGAAAACAATCCTCAAAATGGAAGCACCAAAGACACTAAAACAATTGAGAGGCCTCCAAGGCAGACTCTAGTCCATTTGAAGGTTCATAACATAGTTAGCAGACCTTGGAGCTCTCCTAGGCCAGCATGATGAAAATGGAACCGAGAGAGCTATCTACTACATCAATGAGACAATGGTTGGGCATGAGCTAAACTATTCATTTATCGAGAAAGCATGTCTCGCAGTAGTGTTTGTCTCTCAAAAATTTAGATATTACATGTTGGCACACAAGATAAAGCTTATCACCAAAATTGATCCCCTTAAGTATCTACTATCAAAGGCAATGCTCACAAGCAGAATGGAAAAATGGGTAATGATATTATCAGAATATGACATCGAGTATGTGGAGAGAAAAGCAATCAAGGGTCAGGTCATCATAGATCAACTAGCAGAAGCACCTATTTATTCTAAGAATCCTCTTGTCTCACAATTTCTAGATGAATCCATCTTTAACCTCAATGTGGCTGATCACTGGAAACTATACTTCAACGGCTCGTACACGCAACACAGATTAGGAGCAGGTGTCTTCTTCATCACCCCACAAGGGGATTGCAAACCAAGGTCATACAAACTAGCATTCCCTTGCACCAACAACATCATGGAATATGAGGCCTTGACTTTAGGTCTTAGGATAGCCGTGCAATGGAACATCATGGCTCTAAAAGTATATGGAGACTCTTAGTTGATTATAAATCAAGTCAATAATGAATATTAGACTAAGGATGACAAGCTTACTCCATATAAGAAATTGGTGGAGACTCTAAATGAATCCTTCATCAAAATCACATTTGAGCAGATACCTAGAGCCAACAACAGAGCAGCAGACGCCATGGCAACAATTGGGTCCCTAAAGGATATCCCTAACAACATTCCAATATATGAATTCCTGATAGAGTAGCTTCTTGTGCCCACATTCAAGGTACCAGAATCAAAATTCATGTGCAAAATCAGTGGTCCCAATGATCCTTGTTAACATGACATCTACACGTATCTTCGCATAGGAGTCATACCCACTGACCTACCCTCAAACTTAAAATGAACCTTTGTAAAAAAGTCATCTAGATTTGTCATCCTAGGTGATACCCTATGTCGTAGAAGCATAGAAGGTACCTTACTACACTGCTTAAATGTTGAGGAGGAATTAATCACTCTAACTGAAGTACACAATAGTATTTGTGCTTCACACTCGAGTGGAATGACCATAGCCAAGAAACTGCTGAGGATGGGGTATTATTGGCCCACAATGGAAAGAGAAGCAATGATTATGCCAAAAAATGTCTACAATGTCAGCAACATGGGGACCTCATCCATGCTCTAGCTCAAGAGCTTCATCCGATCGTCACACCATGGACCTTCTCGCAGTGGGGACTCAATCTCATTGGGAAAATCACACCCACCTCATCCAAGAGCCACAAATTTATCATAATTACAACTGAGTATTTCACAAAGTGGGTGGAAGCCATACCCATGACATATATCACTGGAATGAAGATTTCAAAGTTCATTCTGAACTATCTCATATGTCGCTATGGTGTTCCACAAGCCATTATCTCAGATAATGGGAAACCATTCAAAAATTAGGATGTCCGCAACTTATGCGAAAAATTCAAAATCCAACATTGCTTCTCCACCCCGTACTATCCCCAAGGCAATGGTTAAGTAGAAGCTACAAATAAGACTATCCTCAAAATCCTCAAGAAAATAGTTAATGACGTAGGTTGTGACTGACATCTACAGCTTAATCCTGCCCCCTGGCCCTATCGAACCAGCATCCGCAAACCCATCGACGCCACCCCATTCTCCCTGGACTACGGATCAGAAGCGGTACTCCCTATCTAGATCAAGCTCCCATCCGTCAGGATATCACTGCAAAACCTCATCACAGATGAAGAATACAGAGTACCAAGACTAAATGAGTTGGAGCTACTGGACAAGAGACAAATAGAAGCTTTAAATCATTTGCAAGTCTATCAAAATAGACTCAAACAGAGCTACAACAAGAAAATTAGAAGCAAGACTTTCCAAGTCAGAGAACTAGTCTTACAAGAAAATTAGAAGAATGTCCCAAACCCAAGCAGCAAAGGAAAGTTTGAACCTAATTGGTTAGGACCTGTCATCATTACAGCAAGTTATAAGTCAGGGGCATATCAACTATCAACACCTGAAGGGGAACCTCTGTAGGAGCCCATGAACAACTCCCATCTCAAAAATTTTTATGCCTAAATCTAAAAAAAAAATCAATAAAAGTCCTAAAAAATGGTTACTTCGGTGAAAACCTGGCAAACAGGCGTCTTGGTGACAACAAAAATAAAAAAGCCAAAAATCCAAAAAAAAAAATTGAAAAAATGATCAAAAATAGTAAAGAGAAAAATTGTCATAGAGTGAAAACCACTTTGGTGGCACTTTGGGCAAGTACCTCAATGAAAACCTAGCAAATAGGTGCCTTGTGTAAATAAGCACTTTCCATCCACCAAGATCTTTGTGGATTGTTTGGCATCGTCCATCCATTTCACTTCCATCATTCATCGCATTCAGGTCTCCATCCATTATTCATCCACTCGCATCTGCACCATAGCTTGGTCCTATTTTTGTATCATGATCCCTCCTGGTACTACTCGGCCCATCCTCAAAGTCAGTCTGTCATGCCTTTATCAAAGTAGCCTATTGCATCATGCTGGGGGCATGTTCTCATCGGATTGGATTCATGTATGATCTTAAAGTCCTCAAAATAGAAAATCCAAAAACATCAGAAACAACAAAAAATCCAAAAACATTAGAAACATCATAAATTCCAAAAACATCAAAAACATTAAAAAAATCCAAAAACATCAAAAAATCCAAAAATATCAAAACATATCAAAATCCAAAAACATCAAAACATATCAAAATCCAAATATAGGCCAAAAATTCAGTCAAAAGATCAAAAACAGAGTCGTTCGATCAAACTACGTGGTCTCTATGTGTATAACATAGGAAAGGCTAATCTATTGATCAGCCCCCGAGGCTCCTAGGATAGGTCCCTAGGTTAGTCTCTTGGTCAAAATCTCAGAAAATCCCAAAACATTGGAAAATTGAAAATTAAAACATTTGAAAATTTTGAAAAATACCAAAAACAGCCTCAAAACATTGCAAAACGTCAAAAACATCCAAATATTTGAAAAAATCCATCCACCTCATCTCGCTTGCACCCGTAATAAACACCACTCATAATAAACTAATCGTCATTCTCAACCTTTGGTGAAATAGTTAGAAATAAGTCTAGCAAGTTAAAAGTGAAAACTCAAGAACATCAAGTCTCAAGTCTAAGTCAGTATGTAAAGAAGTTGGTCAGTTCTTTGTGTTGATAGTCCATCATCCAAATAGTCCCATATCAATCATCTGATAACATCATTTCTTAGGAGGAATCCTTCCTACAAGAGGCATTACTTATCAAAAAGAATACTTTGGATAAACGAAATGATGTGTCACCATCCACTAACATGTCCTAGGATGCATCCTTCCTACAATGGGCATTATCTTTTGGCAATAGTTTTGGTTCCTATCCTTGAAAACACATTCCCTTTTGGTTAGCGGTATTGAAGAACATCAACTTGTTCGTGTACTTTATCTTTGTCTTTTGACTTATCTTATTGTGTTCACTCCAAGGACCTCTCGATGATATTTAAATGAAGGATTTAGAGAGATAGGAATGGGGAAACGATTATTATCCTTTTGTCTACTATGCTTGTTGAATGTTCTTGTAAAATAACTTTCGCGAATACTTTCTTTGTTAGATATGTATAGAGGATGTTATGGATAGCTTGTTGACTATTGCATTGATTGGTTATACCTTTCCATGTTTTGGTCTGAGATGTTTGAAACTTCTAAAGTACATCCTAGCAAGGTTTCTGTATGTCAAGAGTGAACAATAATATTCCTATATATTTGTTGAGTAAAAGTCCATCACACTAAGTACAACGCTATCCCGGTCCTTTATACCTTGATGCATCATGCTTAGGCATGCTATCAAACATAAAGTAAGTGACCCTTTTAAAATCCCAATCCTTGATAAGAAAATCATCATCTATCTATCATCATCATTTCTCATAAAGTTAGCTTGTTGGATCCTCTTGTCATCATCTAATGTCTTCTTTTCTGCACTAACATCACAGCATGAATATTTAATCATCACCAATACATCCATCATACATCCATCATGCATTCATCTTGCATCCACAAACCATCAATATTCTACATATCATCTCACATGCATTACATAATCAACATCATAATATAGATCTGTTAGTCTAAGCATCTCATAAATCACCCATTACATAATCACAACATATCACATCATCAATCTCATCCATCTCACATCATAACATCATTTAAGTTGTTTAGGATAATATAGATTTTTTATTCTAAGCATCTTAAAATCATCTCGTTTGCATCATCATCCATAACCATCCATTTTGAATCTCTTTATCACGAGATCGACCCTCAAATTGAATCTTTTAGCTCAATCTCTTGAGGGGGCAATGTACCAGTGTACTTCTTTCTACTAGGGCATCTAAAAAATTAGAAAATGTTTGTGAAGTACCCTATATCTGCAAGTAAAACCAACCTCAAATTCTCATTAGAAGGGTTAGTCTAAACATACAAATCTGCAAATACCTCTATGAAATAAAATATCTATGCTAAAGAAATGCCACAAATAACAAAAACAACATCAAGAAGACATTTCAAAAGCAAGATAATCACCTATTCCATATTGGATTGGTGTCACATGTGCTAGTGACCCTTTTCCAACCCTTGCTAAGAAGACAATATGATGAAATGCAAATGGAGATGATGAGCAAGATGAGTTCTCAAACCAAGAGAGTAACCTTCCATACAAGTTGTGGATAGATGAATGAGGATTGAGGCCTTCTTTTATAGATTTTCTTGATGAGAGATTGGCCAAGAGGGTGAATGTGGGACTAAAGATTCACCAATGAGGAGAGGCCACTTGTCAAGTGATGATAGACCAATGGATGTGCAATATTTGGGAAGTGTTCCCATGAGAGGGAGAATTTGAATTCAAATTTGACAATAAATTTAGAGAGGGGGATAAGAAAAAGTGCAATAAATGCAATGTTGGAGGGACAAATCAACTTGCCATGTTGAGTGAAAATGGTGATTTAAATAAATCAATAAAGGGATTTATTTGTGCAAGTGGCATAATCTAGAGAATGCAAATGGGATGAGATTAGCATTTAATCATAGTTAGATTAAACTAATGGTGATTAGGTTAGTTTGACTTTCATGATTTAAATATTTGGATTATTTAAATCAGAAAATGATGAAATATGGATTGGATTTAATTAAATAAATGTTTGATTTATTTAATTAAAGGGATGATGTTTGATTTATTTGGTTAAAAGGTTGATGATAATGTTTTATTTAATTTTAAATAAATGATCCTAGGAGATGAGATTACCTAATGAATGGATGAAAGTGCACCTGATTAATTGATGAATGGTCCTAATGTGAAATCTAAATGAATGAACCTAATCAAATGCAAAATGTTAATTTTGCATGTCTACAGTTCGAATTTCGATCACGACAAGTTTATTCTTTGAACCAACGCAACAAGTACATTGCTTCAAAGAGGGGCAAAATGTAAACATGCAAAATTAGCATTATGCATTCATCAAGTGAACCAGGATTTACATGCACCTGCTCATTTAATTAATCAAGTTCACCTTCATCCATTCATCAGATAAATTAAACTTATTAGGTTCATTCCTAAGGTTGTTCCTTTTAATCAAATAAATCAAACATTCATTTAATTAAATCCAAATGCATTTTCCATCCTTTTCTGATTTAAATAAATCAAGTATTTAAATCAAATAAGTTAAAACATCCTAATCATCATTAGGCTAATCTAATCCTAATTAAATTAACCTAACCATCCACTTGCACAAATAAATCAATTTATTGATTTATTAAAATCCCTATTTTCTTTCAATATGGCATCTTGGAAGAATATTTCTCACTCATGTATTTTCAAAATTTTAAATTCTGACATGTCCCCCACTCAAAATTTTAAATTCTAACATGTCCCCACTCAGAATTTTAAATTTTGACATATCCTCCACTTAGCATTTTTAGAATTTTAAATTCTAACATGTCCCCCCACTTAGAATTTTAAATTCTGACATGTTCCCCACTCAGAATTTAAAATTCTGAAAGTCTTACATGTCCCCCCATTCAACAATTTTAAATTCTTGGCACATTGGCCAAAATGTGCTCACTCCTCGACCAATCAGAAGTTGACAAGTGGCCTCATCTCATTGGCCAATCTCTCATCAAGAAAATCTATAAATGGAAGCCTAATCCTCCACAATTGGATCCACAACTTTTATGCAAGGTTACTCTCTTGGTTTGAGAACTAATCTTGCTCTTCATCATATTGGCATTTGAATCATTTTAAGCTTTGAACAAGGATTGGGAAAGGGTCATTTGCCACATTTGACACCAATCCACTATGGAATAGGTAGCTTGTTATTGTTTTCATAATGCTTTTTAGTCTTTTATTGTCATTTGGTGCATTTTGAAACATTCACAAGGTATTTCATAGGGTCATTCTTGGGGAATTTGTAAGCTACTAACCCTTGTATGAAGTTAGTGTTTGCAGATTTTAAAAGCATGCACCACAAATATTAACCAAGTAAATGCATCCAATATATTTATGGAGCACCTTTTAAAGTAACCATGCAGCCTTAATTTCTCGGCAACCATGTAAAGCATTTAATGACACTATAACATAAATTTATTGTTGATTAAGGCATCATGTTAAACATCTATTTTTGGACACACTGATAGAGATAATGTAAGCTCTCATGGTTTAACCATGGTATAAACTTCTTAAAGTTATGTGTAATGCTATGCTGTTTCAAGTTTTCTGAATTGACAGAAAATCTTTGGGGATTATTAAATCACTCTTTGGGCCTTTTATGCAATTAAATCATTGTCCTATCCAGCTGATATTTGGACAAGGTTTCAATGTGTTGACAATTAATTCATTTTGAATTCCAAATATTACCTGTACCTACAGAAAAATATGATCTTGTTGATGTTAGGATCAACCAACCAGCAGGTAGATGTTTTTTATTTATTTTTTAGGGGTTAAATTGTCTTTGAGCAGATGTTCAAGTCTGTGTAATGATTGGCTAGAATCTTAGATGATATAGTACTAGTCTGAACTCAAACCACACATTTGAAGCATATTTTACTTTTGAGGGAAGCTTTTTAAATATAATGTCGGGTTTCAGAAATATTCAAGTGCAATAGGACAAAGAATATTCACGCTTTGAGATATCCTTTACAAGTGATGGTCTGAAAAAATTGAGTGCTACCTAATTTTCAAATTATAAATCAAAAGTGTATGCTAATGTCAAAGCTGCTAAGTCTCTAGTAATAATCAATCCTTCTCTGTATGTGGTAGGTTCACCTATGTATCAAGACTTTAAATTTGTATCCCCAAAAAATAAAAAAATCTTTAAAATTGTATCCACAAAGAAATTGTAAGAAGATAATGAAACCCATTGGTGCTTGATGAGCCCATCATTGAATTTCCTGTAGAATTTTAGAGGGTTATTGCTTACCTAAGCCTCAATTTTAGACATACTCCCAAAACTAGTATTTAAAGAGTCTCTAGAACAAATCATATGAAAAAAAAAAAATCAAGCATGATGTAATATCATTATTTTTTACTAAATTTTAAATTTATTACTGCAAATGATTAGGTGTTAGAAATGAGAAGTGTAGTTCTGGCACTTGCTATCGGTTAGAGTAAAATTTGATTGGTTTACATTGCAACACATAAACTTATTGAACTCGCTTATAGAGAGTGTTTGATTAGTGGATCCTTTTCAATTTTTAAAAATTAAAGTTCAAATAATAAAATATCTTATATTGTTTGAAAATGTATTTATATGGGAGTTGACCTAATTAATAGTTGAGCACTCTAATTTTGTACCTCTCAAAATAATATATGGCAATTTAAAATCACATGTTTTTGTACAGTAGCTTACATAATAAGAATTTGAAAAAAGTAGACTAGTAGTCATTTTCAAAAATAGTAGAATAATTCTTACACTCTTAAGTACCATCACAATTTAACACAGCTGTGTTTACAGTTGGGGTGTACGCATTGTTTGATAATAAACATTGTGTAATCATCATAGTTAATAAAACAGTTATTTATGGGTAACAACAGTTTTATACATTTGTATGAACGATCAAGGTGAATTGAGTTTTTCGAAGTAAATTTATGTTGTTTGTATTACCCTTTTATGTTTGTAATCTGCAATGCTTTCATTTGATATCAAAGCGTTAGGAGAAGCACAAGGTGAAGGCCAGAAGCAGAGGAGGAAGTTTTCACACACAGTAAAAATTAAAATATAAAATATTATTTTCTAACACACAGAGCTGCTGCTCGTAATTTTCTGTTTGCTCACATTCACATTCTTCTTCTCATTCTCATTCCTTGTCAAAAATAAATTACAATTACAAAATATATGTAGAAGGAAAAAAGTCACGTGAAAGATTTTCACGGATGAGAAAGCCCGAAATTACAATTTAAATTCAAAATCACCTAACTAACTTTTCCCCCGTCAAAATGCATTTAATACAATGTCCTTTACATAATATAAAAACTTAAATATTAATTCCTTCGTACTCTGAAACTTTCTGGCGGTGGCGGCTTTCTCCATAGTTCCCCGCGGTATCGCGATGGTTAAAAACCTGATTGCGATATTGCGGGCAGCGGTTAGTTGACGGCCCGGTAAACAAAAGTAAACGGCTGGCGGTTAGAATAAAACAAACTTTTACGGAGTCTCCCGTGATATCGCGATGAATATTTTATTGATTGCGATATAGCGGGAATTGGCTGGAGGTGACGACAAGCGGTTGATAAAACAAAAAGACTACGGAAGTCTCCCGCGGTATCGCAATGGCTAATTTATTGATTGCGATATAGCGGGCAGTGGTTGGCGGGGACGGCAACAGTTAGGGTTAATATTCCAACACAAGGTTCGTTGACATGGTAGGATTTGGAGAATCCAGTCTGAGGAGCGGATGACTGTATGTTGTCACAAAAGACATGAATTCAAGAATACAAAGGCTCTATAAGGTCAATGAATTAACCTTCGCACAAAATTCTTCCTCACCTAGGCAACAAAGGCCGGTAACTTCATGATATTTAATGGCTCAAGAGGCTCCCTTGGGCATAGAGGCAATAATTCATGACAAAACAAGGAACCAACTCAAAATTTTCAAAAAATTTAGAAGTTCTACTAGTACGCAAATCAATGTTCATTTGTCAAAGATAAGAGTAATCATGGAAAGTTTGATGGTATATGAAGAGTTGAATATTGTCTTGTAAGACATCAACAAAGTTATTGGTTTATGCTTGAATTGCATGACAAGTCCCTAGATTGAGATTGTAGAGTGGACGCATAGTTGATTGGAGATAGTAGAGTGTTGTAGCAAGGATGAATAAATATAGTATTCAAACGTGCAATCTAACTTTTCTCTAATGGAAGTGGATCCATTGTTCAACAAGATGTGAGGTATTTATAGAAGAAAATGGATAATCAAGATCTAAGATTTACTTAATCAATCAATGGTCAAGATGGAAAGAAGGTGAAGACATGGATCAAGGATTCTCATCAATTGATGAGAATTGAATATCCATGGATCAAAGAATCAATCAATGACCCTCAATTAATCAAACAAACACACTTTCAAAACTATTACAAAGTTTGTTAGGAAAGAATATTCTATTTTTGGATCCAAATAGAAGAATATTCCCTATGCAAGTTGAGTAATATTATGATTGTAATTAAATAATTATCTTATTTAATGAAAGGGGTCAAATGAAATTTAATTAAATGATCTAGATTATTTAATTAAAAGAGAGGACATAAGGGGGTTTAATTTAAATAATTTGCATTATCTAATTAAACAATATTAAATGTTAGTGTAAAAGTGTAGGAATTAACTTAATTAAAATGATTAGAAAATGATGGATTTAATTAAATAACTAGGATTATATTATTAAATAGTTGAAAAGAAGATGAATTTTAGGACAAAATGATGTTAGTAATAAAATTGAAGTGTGTAATATCATTTAATATTAATTTTTTTTTTTTCTTATTAAACAAAGTTCTATTGGTTCCCTCTCTATTAATAAAAGAATAAAATAAATAATCCACAATGGTTTCTAAAGAGAAAAATTGACTACTTCATAATTTCCATTCTATAATACAAACTCATTTTAGTGTCCATCTATTGATCTATATTGTGAACTCATTTTAGTGTCCATCCATTCATATTTTTTAGGATTCATTTATCTCATTCGTAAGCCTTAAAAACTTTGTTCAAGATGATGTGTAGACTCTATCATAATTCAATGTCTAAATGTTTTCAATTTGCTTAGAAATTATGTTCATCTAGACACTATATCATGCAACATGACCTTGCTCACTATGACAAATTTACATTGTGATCCATGTGAACCAGTTGAATGACTATAATTAAATGGAAAAGGATTGAGGGATTAAGTAGAATTAAATATTGGATGGTAAGGTAATGTGGATTAATTAAGCTAAATTAATTAATTTAGCTGGAGGAGTTTTTAATAAGTTTGGATTTGATTAAATTAATATAAATCTATTTAATTAAAGTGGGAGATAAATAATTAAATAAAGGTGACTAGCAAATTAATTAATTAAAAGTATAAATATCTATTTAATCAATGCCTATGATAAGGTAAAATCAAGTGTGGTTAGGTATGGACAAATTTAGGTGCCTACACCCTTATTAGCATGCCAAGTTTTTGATCCTTAACATCTCATCCTATAATTTGAGTCTTGTGATATAGCCAACCCACAATCCTTGATACTTTTTCCTATGTTTTCTTTCCCCTCTTCATTTCCCAACACATGTCATATTGTTTCTAGTAGTCAACGTTTGGTGCCATTACATTCATAGTGGAATATTTTCCACCCATTATAATTCCTCAAATATGAAGGCATGGATTGCATGATGGCCAACCTATTATGTTTGTGGAGGATATAAAAGAGCTATTATTTTCATTTAGGATCATGATCTACACTAAACCAAATATATTTTGAGCACTTTTGTTTGAGTGTGGGATTCTTAGGATGAAATTTGAAGTGGTATGATTTGTTATTGTTATATAATTATTTTAATATAATACAAGCATCTTGATATTTCTCCAAGAATATGATGCCTCTACAATAATCTTGGTATTTCTCCAAGAATTTTATCTTCATTGCGTTGCAACAGGAAAAAGCATCTCTTCCCAACCCCATGAACCATCTTAGAGAAGCATCTTTCAGTGTTGTTATAAATAGTTTGAGTTTGTGATTTTTTTTTGTTTAGTCATAACTTTGGCATATCACATCATACTCAAAATTTATAGGTCCTATGTAACCAACCTATAAAAGATAGGAAGTGTTTAAGGGGGTATGTTCTTTAAAGTAGTAACCCTTTCTTTGTTGGCTATAAGAAACTCAAACGTTACACACTCCAGTGGGTCTTCCACTACTGCATTAGCCATGATGCTTATGTGTATGGGGGAAGTATCCTCTCTATCTAGTGTAGGTATTGGTGTTAGGGATGATTCTTCTTCAAGAATAACCTTACTCTATTCACTATGTTCATGAGTATCTTCCTATTAGTCTCAAAAGATAAGTTATTGGCTTTAGAAAACATTTATCCTATAGCGGATATAGGAACTATCCCTACTCTAAAACTCAAAGAAGATGGAATTTCATAAAATTGCATTATCCAAATTTTAGTAGATATATTAGGGGTGAGAAATTTAGGCATTTCTTCTCCTTTTGAAGTGAGCATATAAGTACCAACATTAATTCCAACATATAAAATATCTGATTTTTGATGATTTGATTTCCAAATAATACATATTTCACCTTGGGCTTAAGATTAAGATGAAATTTCTTGTCACCAAGAGGTAACAAGGTGTGAGACCAATTGAATTGGATTGCACCACCTAGGTCTCTACAAAATCTTTTTCTTAGCAACATACCATAAATTGTTGGAATATCAACCACCGAAATGTTGAGATTCAATTTCTTTCATGGATACACTACCAAGGAAACCTGTACATCTTTGATTTGACCTACAATAAGTACTTATTTTGACTCCTTAGAGAAAAATTTTCTAGAAGGATTATGTTGGAGTAAAAAGGTTTTACCATTTACCTGCTTAAGCTTACTTAGGATTTCTTGTGCATTGAAGTTGTTATAATATTTTAATCCCACATTGGTAGTGTGTAATCTCTTTTTTCTATTTAAATAGCACTGTAGTGTGATTACTTGGTGTGAGCAAGACTCATAGAGGATTGTGGAGTGCTTTGATGGGAGGCTTGAAAATTGATTTGGTGAGAGATTTTGGTGATACAGAAAAACAACAAGGAGAGGATTAATTCATCATCAAACATTGCACCTGCTCTGTTTCATCATCAAACAACAATATACATAGCATAACATCAAACAACAGTATACATAGCATAATTTGAATAAGCAATACCAACACACACTGACCAAGCTCTTCTAAATGCACATTAACTAAACCATTTTACCATTTTGGGAAAACAAGGAGGTGACACAACCATTGAACATGCCATTGATCAACTCTTAGAACAAAAAAAAATGATGAAAATACACCAGGATTAGGTTATCAAGATCCCTGTCATAACAACAAGCCTCCTAAAGAATATTTGTGGCTTCATGATGTTGGCATGGTGATAATTGATTCCCCTCCTGATTTGAATGTCTTTCTTCCTCAAGATCACCCGTTGAATGATAACAATGACAAGGATACAAGAATCACGTTGGGTCCTCCTCCATCCATTCAAGAAAAGTATAAATCTAGCAAACACAAGAGGCCTTACAAGTTACAAAAAATCAAGTTTCCTCTCTTTTCACCACCTGAATGTGAAAGGAAATTGCAAATACTTTTAAACAAAGGACTCATATTATTACCACATATGAAGAGATTGATGATATATCCTAAAGATGCCAATGTTCCACATTGTGCATATCATCATGTTCTTGGACATAGAAGTGATGAGTTACATCAATTGAAAGAAATATTGAGCAAGTATCATTTCAATGAAGATAATTGCTATCCAATAATTCCATAAAACACTCTCCAACTCCTTGCCATGTCATAGTTGTAGAACATTCCATTCTCACTATTACATGACCTTGCCCATCACTTACCTCATATCATTCTTTCCTTGCACCCATTGGGGGAAAGACATTGCTAGCCTTATTTTAGTAATGCATTTTCCATTGTCCCTTAGCTGAATTATTCACCTTTTGCTTATACCGACTAAGATTGGGAGGCAAATGACTTGCTCAACAGTTGACTCACATTTTCCTTACTAGTCTTTTGCATTTTCATTTTCTCTTTCTCTTGTTTGTTTGCATGTGTGTAATGTGATCCCCCGTGTTGTTTCGTTTGATGTTCTCTCTCTTTATAGCATTCCTCACTTTGTACCTTCATTCTTCTCTATGCCATACATCACTTTTGCATGTCTTTTTCATGTTTTCTCACATCCTGAGGGCCATAGAAAATAACTAGCATGAGCATTAGGCCTCATATCAAGGTATGCAAAAATCATGAAAATGAAAGACAAAAACTACATAAAAGTGGTGCTAGAAAAACATAATGGTTGATGGGATAGGCCAATGAAACTAAAACCCTAGACAAGTGAAAGCAAGGTAAATCAAATCTAAGTTGGTTCCCTTACACAATAATCAAATTGATATGCCTTTAACATAAAGAAAAAAATAAAAAATAAATTAACACGTGTCTTCCCTATGTCTTGCCCATTATGGTAATGACTTATCTACCAAAACAATAATAATATTATTAATTATTTAATTATTCATTAGCCTTTTCTTTTATAGTTAAATAAATTTTATTTATTTAATTATTTTTCACCTTTCCCTTACGCTATTAAATAATTATTTTAATTATTTAACACTTTGTCCATTTTAATTAAATTGTTATTTTTTAATAATTGTTTTAATTATTTAATTATTCACTTTCCCTCCTAGATTAAATATTTATTTTTATAATTACTCAATTTACTCCCCAACCTCTTTATTTGTGTCATTCTTATCCCTTCTCTTTATCTGTGCCATTTTTATCCCTTCACATCTCAATTAATTTGCACCCTTTATAAGGTTTTATTACCTTTTAATTTCCACCATCCATCCCTAACTAAACCCTATTTTTTCCCTAACCCTATTTCATTGCTTCTCAAGCAATCTTATCCATTGATCTTCATCATTTGATCTTGATCCTTTATTCAAATTTGGTTTTCTATAAAAGAGACCTATCACTTTTATTTCACCCCTAGTTAGCTAGAGACAACCACAAATACCATCAAATTCTTGGATATAAAACAAAATGGTGAAGAGCCATGAACATGATTCAATAATGGATAGAGATTTTTGGTAATATTATTTTACCATTTTATACTTTTATGTTCATTTGTGCTTCATTGTTGAGATTTTTTTATTTCAGTTGTACTATAAATTGGAATAGCATATTAAATACATAATAGAAAACATAAGCTCAAAAAATTCTTTCAAATACTTATAACCCTATTCTATAGAATGAAAGCCTTGTTGAGATTTTTTGTCATTACAACTGTACTAGAAATTGGAATAACTTATTAAATTCGTAATGGAAAATAGAAAAGTACTATTTTATTTTAGCTCAATTTTTTTTTTCAAATACCCATAGTTGTAAAATATATGGAGATTACTTGCAATATTTTGTAATTTTCCTATAATTGGAATAGCATATTAAATTCACAATGGAAAATATGAAAGTACTCTTTTATTTTAGCTCAATTTTTTTATTCAAATACCAATAATTGTAAAATATATGCAGATGACAAATAGGATATTCTTATAATTTTCTTGTAATTGGAATAGTTTATTAAATTCATAATGCAAAATATAAAAGTACTCTTTTAGTTTAGCTCAAAAAAATCTTTCAAATACCCATAACCCTATTCTAAAGATTGAAATCCTTGTTGAGATTAGGGTCTTATGGTTTGAGTTTTTTGTATTTGATGGTTGATACTATTGTTTCATGTCTTTTCCCTTGATTCTACCCTACTTTACAAAATGAAATCGAAATCGAATAGCTTATTAAATTCATAATGGAAAATATAAAAGTACTATTTAATTTAGCTCAAAAAAAATCTTTCAAATACCCATAATTGTAAAATATATGTAGATGACAAGTATTCAATTTTCTTAATTTTCCTCTAATTGTAATAGATGGAAAATATAAAAGTACTCTTTTATCTTAGCTCAAAAAAATCTCTCAACTACCTATAAATGTAAAATATATGTCAGGTAGGAGATTCTTGTAAGTTAATTCATTGTTCAAAATTTCTTTGATATTATTCTAGTAATATATCTACATATAATATTTAAAATTTTGAGAGAATAAATTAAACATATTTAAACATGATCAATTTAATATATTTTACTTTTAATTAACACTTTAATTGTCATGTTCTAGTCTCAATATAGATTTTTAAATCACACTATGTGTAACTGTTTTTTTTAAAGAATTTGAAAATTTTAACTTTCTCATAATAATTATATTCTCGAAAGTCAAACATTAATTGACATCATCGAATCACCAGATTTATGGTTCAATTGACCCTACAGAAAGGAACACATACTCATTTGCTTCCCATGTTTAATATTCCTGAATAAACATCATATGGACTGTAGAAGATATAATTGTGCATGTGTGTCAACATTCAAGAATGTATATTGTGTAACTGGTATATCTGCAATTTAGCTCAACCCTGTAATTTTATTTTTGAAAAATTAATATAACTATAAGTAGAAAGAAATTTGAAATGTTTATATTTCTTGATTTAATATCTGCGTTTTGATGAGAGTTTAAAGCTTATAGTTGAGACTTAGATATATCACTCAATATAGGAAATGGAAAGAGATCACTTTGGTGTTCAACTTTCCTCCAACAATTACGAGTGCCTCGTTTGTTTTGCGGGTTTACTTCTTTCAGCGTAAGGGTCCTGTACTGCCATCACCAGGTATCTAGATAAAACTGTATTTAGTTGTTATTTCAAACTGTGCTATGTTCACATTAATTTTTGTTTATCTCACATAATTGTATACTTTCTGTTGTATAAGCAGTTTCACTCCCTTCGGTATCTCCAAGTTCTCATTCGCTGTCGGAGGGTCCTGTAGTAGATATGAAAAAGCAGAAGATTGACTCTGCCCAAGCACTTGGAGGTCCTTGCTTGTAACCAATATTTTAAATAATTCATTGATTAGGGACTGACCTTTGTATTACTACTGTAAACATTTGTGCATATTTATAAATTTAATCATAAATACAACTTTGATGCAGTTCACCCAACATCATTTATTGAAAGTGTTGCTACTGGCTGTATTGATGGAAAATTTGAGCATAGGTTAGTCAATGTGACAGTTGGGACAAGGCAAATGAGGGGTGTTTTGTACCATATTCCTCCTTCCAGGACTGTACCACAGCATGCAAATGTATCTCCCCTTATGAATAGCATGGGTAATGAGCTCAAAGCCTCTGTCACGGAACATCAGATTGAACGTAGGCGGAAAATGAAGCTAATGACTAGGAAAGATCCTAATGCACCAAGGCCCAACAGAACTGGCTATGAGGATGAAAAACTTGTATGTAAATGACAAAATTAGTGTTTTACTTGGGGATGGAGAATCGTTATAGCAGCAGGGTCTAGGACAATCCGACCATCTTCAGTAAACATTAAGTATTCTTTATGAATGTTTATGTTGTGATGAGGATCTTGATATCCTAACCCTTTTGTTTCCTCATTTGGTATTTGTTCTAAGAGTTGATGAATTCATGTTCACTTGTTGTATCAAATCCTTGCTTGAGCAATATTGTAAGTATTTAAGGTGTAAGTATTCGAACATTTTCATTGGTGGTATTATAGGTGATGTTGGTTGTTTCATTGCTGGATAGAAGGCTGCATTAGCTTCAAGGTTGTCAAGGCAATCATTGATGAACTGATTCACGTTTTCATCGTCTTCTTCAATGATTTCAACATTACAAGAAGGGCATCCATTAGGAGTTGAAGGAGCATAAGTGAGTTCAAAGTCATTAGGGTCATTTCTAAAAGCACAACTTGACATATCTACTAAGGATTTTAAGGACAACCATAATTTTCCAAAGCACATGTCCATGATGTAAATTTTAGATTCTAAGCTATGTAACAATGTGAAATGAAATGTTCTAGATGCAATTTTCATTTTGAGCAATGCACAAAATGAACTAGTGTAAACTATATGCAATGAAACATATGAAAAGTATAGTTTGTAAACTAAAATAGAAAGGCAACAAAAACAAATAGAAGCTTGGAAATAGGGAAATTAATCCAAAAAAATGTAGTGTATAATATGCAAAGGGACTTATTCACCCAAGGTGGAGAATGAGTCCCAGATGGTGGTTTTTTTTATGTTTTCAATGATTTCCAATGAAATTTTACTGTCTATAATGTTGTATGATATGAAACTAAACTACAGATGCAGCTATTTTTTATTTTCAATGTTTTTGGATGCAAAAATAAAGCTAAAATGACTTTTCACTAATGCAAAATTGAAACCCTAAAATACAAGTGAATGCAATACAAAAACCTAATGCAATGCAATCTAGATCTAAGATGTAATTTCACTCCAAATAAGACTTTAAGAATTTCTTTAAATGTAGGTTCACCAAAATGTTTAGAAGAAATTTCTGATGTACTCTAGGGTTTTGCACCTAGGATGACAATTTCCAACTAACATTCAAGGATTTCCCTTGAGATGTATACCCCAAGAATGTAAACGAGGCGAGAGATCTAGCTAAGTGTTGAATCGAAGGGGATTGATCAGAAATTACAAAGGGGTTCACCACCAAGTGGAAGCCCTTGCCCATGCCGACATCATTGACTAAATGCACCTCTAGCTAGTCTCCATCAACCTCATCATCAAAAGGGATGATGTCTGTGATCGAAGGCCACCGATGGTCACTCGACCACGTCACGCTCCTCACATCACGTGCATAGGAAGGGATCATGGGAAGGATGATTTGGATGAATCCAAATTGCAGCATAACCCTCCTCCAATAAGAGGGCATAATAACAAAATTCTCTATGACCTAGCAAAACTGATCACATGGTAGGTTCCTGAGATACTTGCTATCATCCACCCACTGAAACCATTGATAGGGTCACCATCTAATTTGATTTGATCTCAATGTGTCAAACTATAGCCACCAAACCTATAGATCCTCATGCCTCCATTGTCTAATCAACTCATACAATTAGCCATCACCACTGAGTAATCCCTCACCTAGGGATACTTGACTAGTTGTGTGCATGTAAGATGAGCAAAGTTCCACACCTGTAACAAGGTGCATGCAGTCAAACTCTAGAACTCATAATCCATGTACCTACGATCCAACTCATGGTATAGGTGTGCCAGCATGCTGTGTCCCCAAGGCAAGACTATCTTGTGCTACTTCATTTGTTTCATCATATGCATAAGGCCCCCATGAAGGTGAGATCCCCATGCATCTACTATGACTCATGTGGCCATAGTGATGAACATGACCCATCACAACAAAGGCATTGCAACACTACCCCGCTTGAACTAGCAGGTGTATACATGGCCAGTCCCATCATCATCGCTAGTGTGACCCAAGTAGTACTGGAACCCATTTTCCCACTCCCAAGTAGAATGAGTATCATTTATAGTAACCCACCACCCACATATTGAAAGACCGAGGATGCAATACACATCCTCTAGAGTGACGGTCATCTCATTCGTCAAGAGGTGGAACATCAACGTGGTGGAATCCCACCTATCCATCAATGTCATGAGAATCTGATTGTGATATAGCATCTTTGGTATGTAGTAAACATGCCACAAGCCAACTTGCCATAGAAGCTCCTCCTCATCATCGAATAGGTGTTGGTACTGGTCTTGAACAAGGCATAACACCTACCTACCTAGATACTCCCTGATCTCTAGATAGTCCTGCAAAAGTAAAAAATTCAATTTAGACCTATTGGGACTATAAAATTTTACAAAATTTTGCATTCCCATAATGAAAAATTTGCTTTGCACACTAAAAAATGCACTTGAAAAATCTACCCCAATGACCTACTTTGGAGGGTCATAATTCAAAACCCATTTGCTTTCATGCCAAATATCTTAGTGAGTGTATTCATTTGACATATGTGATGTATGTTTGATTTCAACCTCATGTGATGAGTTTTGATATGGTTTTGAAGAGAAAAGCTGGAGGGTTTTGGGACTATTTTGTTGTTTGCAAATTCTTAGGCTTGTGAAGTAGCCTCTTGTTCAGGTGTATATTTGACAGCTATATGATCGTCATGGAAAATGGATTGGTGCATTGCATTCCCCTCATATACATATGCTCCTTGGTGTGGTTTCAGATTCAAAGAATCAAGTTTGATATTTTTACTAGGTCAAAAGCAAATGCAATTTGTTATATTTTTACATCTGCATTTCTAGAATGTTTCAAGGAGGTCAAATTTGACCCTTAATATCTTGTGAAAAATGTGGATTTAAGGAAATCCCTCTTGCACACATACTCAATGGACCTAAATGATTTAGTATTTCTAGTGGTAGTTTCCTGGGTGAAGATTTGGTATTATTTTCAGGATGGTGACTTGGTGTGCTTAAGTTGGTTTTCAATGTGCAATTGCAGAAAAGTCTGAGTGAGCCACTTTGGAATTGAATATTTTGCACCTTGAGATTTGGTTTTCCAATTTGTTTGCTACACTAAGTTCTTGGGTCAAATTTCTTCATATATGTGCATTTTCATGACTTCAAGAGGTTGTTTGACTAGCTTTCCAGGGTGGTTTCAGAGTCCACTTGACCTATTTTGACTACTATGCAAGGTGCCTGAAAGTGGATTTTGATGTCTACCCACTTGACCTATTTTGACTACTATGCAAGGTGTCTGAAAGTGGATTTTGATGTCTACCCAGTTCATTTTTTCACCTCACGAGCATTTAGTGGCAACATCATATCAATTCAAAATAAAAACTTGTTTCAAAATGATTTTTTTTAGTCGGGCCCACAAGGGGACCCTACATGTGTCACACAATTTGAGGGACCTTCTATCTAGTTTGGTCAAGAGGTTGGATATGGTGAAAACCCACTTCATAAAGGTTCTAAGATCATACAGCTATTTGCAAAGATCAAAAGCTCAAACCCATATAAATTCAGGTCTTATCTTTGCCAATTACCATACTTCACAATGCTTCCATGTCATTGTTTCTAATCCTAATATAATGAGAGTAAAATATTAGGGAAAAGGGTTTAAACTTTGACAAGAACATTAATTGCCAAGTCACGCAACTCAACCTTACTTTTTAAAAGTTTTATCTTCATTGAAGGCTTTGCATTCTTTACCGAAGCTCGACCCATCCAAGAGTGATTTTAGGGTCAGTGGTGTTTGCATCCTTGCAACGTTGGATAGCTTCTTTGAACATACGAGTATGTTAAATATTCATTGCAATTCTCCGAGCAAAGCTATATTAGAAACAAACGTGAGATTAGAAAGAGAATAACCAGAGCAATTGATGATTGGGGGAAAAAAGGATTCAAAAGCAAATGAAGGATAAATTTTTTTTGGAAGGGGTGCATCAAGAGGCCAATGTTTTGACTTCAAGATGTTTGAATATTGTGGCTGACTTTAAGGATAATGATGCAACTTGTAACTCCTCCACCAATATGCTTTCTGTGTAAAATGGTCCTTCAGGCATAATGGTAAAGAATACTCGACGTTTGAAAAAAAAGAGATAGATGCTAAGCAACAACACAAAGCATTATTTTGGAGGTGGTATTTTATTTGAATTACCATGGGATAAAATCAAGACACTATTTAATCTTGCTTGGTTGTTTGAACAGTTGCATGATACTGGAAAATCGAATCTTATAGAAACTAACATTGTTTGAGTTTCCAGATTATATGGAGCCTATTCATATCTTGCAGCCATGGCTCGGATTTGAAATGAGATCCAACTAAGTTAGATAGACATGGGATGCGCCCAAAGTGGATAAGAATGCATTAGGTATTCTATGCGTGCTTGGAAACATGGAATTAAAATGATGATTGGCTTGAAGCAAAGAGAACCAATTAAGGTTGTGCAAAGTGAATCAGATTTGAAGAATTCTTATGTTAATATTTCACATTGAAATTAGGGTTATTTTGCAGCTTTTTGAAATGAATGGAGGAATCCTAGGAACGCGGCAATACATCTTCAGAAGGCTTGAAAACTGTATTGAACAGTGTTGAAACCGAAACAAAGACAGTGTTTTACTGTAAACTGAGGGCTCCATCATGCTTGTTGTGGGGGGTCGTGATATTGCAGCGGAGATTTTTACACAGGCCTTCAAACTCAACATTTCAAATGCAAATTTGTGTTGTGCGAATGATCAGCCATCGTTCTTGCAGTTAGGGACTAGTTTGATCTTGCAAAGGAGATATTTACACATACACTAAGCTACTGCGGGAAACAACTTTGCTTGATACCTGTGCGCAGAGTGATGGATTTTCATCTTCAAATTTTTGAGGGTAGGAACATGTTCCTCATAAGATTTGAATAAATGAATGAAGTCTCTATATATGGCCGAATGCCGGCTAGGCGATCCCTTATATTCATGGATTTGATAAAAGGAAGATAATGTTGTATGTTGACCACTGCAAAAGTTTGATTGAGCCGCCATGGTTTGAGGTGATGCTGCCAGGGTTCGTGAAGATCTGCAGAGCATGAAGAACAACAAAACGAAGGGGTTCGATTGATGGTCAGGTGAGGGCAACGTGGACCAAGCTGCATCGTCCCCCACTAGCCCACGGGGATGGATGATGACGTCACAGGAAGGATGCGGGGCTAGCGGGGAAACTCCTTATGGACAAAGTAGGCCCATGAAAAATTTAAAGAGGCAAGGTTTATAATTTTATTCTGAAGCCCAATACAAAAAACTAGCAATTGCACCTTGGTGTGCAATGGGTAGGCTGAAGAGGTGTGGAAGGTTAATTAAGAAAATAATTGGTTTACTTTTTGTATACATTTGTGTAATACATGAGCTCAATTGGCAAGCCATTTAGAAAATGATGTTACTTATGCTACAAAGCTCTCAATTAAGAAGTGATAGCTTCAAATCAACTATGCATCCCCGTACAAGGATACAAACATGACCAAAATAAAACCTCTTAATCAAAATGATAAGTAGACTCTACAAATAATAAGGTCATGTTTGTTTGCAATACAAAAAGAGGGAGAGGGGAGAGATAGGGATAGAAAGAGGGGGGAGAGAGAGAGAGAATAGAAATGGAGATAGAGATAGGGAATGAAAATAGAGATGGAGATGGATAAGGACATGTATATGAAGAGAAGGAGAGGGAGAGATAAAGAGATAGGAGAGAGGGATAAATAGAGATGGTTTAGAGATAAATGCATAGAGGGAGAGATAGGGAGAGAATGAGAGGGGGAGAGATAGAGGGAGAGATATAAAGTAGAGAGAAATGAAGAGATAAAGAGATAGAGATAGAGGGAGAGTTAGAGGTAACTCAATAAATAGAGAGGGAGAGAGAGGAAGAGATATATATAGAGGGTGATATAGGGAGGGATAGGGAAAGAGATAGAGATATAGGGAGAGAGATAAAGAGACAAGGAGATAGAGGTAGAGAAAGATATGGATAGAGAGAGGTATAGAAAGTGAGGGAGAGAGATAGGGAGGGAGGGAGAAACATGGAGTGTATGTGTATATGAGTGAAAGAAAGAGAGGGAGATATATATATATATATAGAGAGAGAGAGAGAGTTCAGAGTAGAGAGATATAGAAAGAGGGAATGGTAGAGATAAAAAGAGGGTGAGATTAGGTTAAAAAGGAGAGATATAGAGATATAACTTGGGAAAGATAGAGGGAGTGAGAAAGATAAATATATATGGAGAGATGGAAGGAGAGGGGAAGAGGGAGAGAGAGAAATAAAGATAGAAAGAGGGAGATAATGAGAGGGGGAGATGAAGAGATAAATGTAAAATATAGGAAGTGATATATGGTGAGAGATATAAAGAGAGAGATATAGAGAATATGAGAGATGGATGGAGAGATTGGGTGTATAAGAGAAAGAGATGGAGACAATCAGATATAGGTAGATATGGAGAGGGAGAGGGAAAGATGAGAAGATAGAGATAAAGGGGGCAAGAGTGAGTGATAAATGAGTTTATAGCGACAAGTATAGGTAGATATGGAGAGGGAGAGGGAAAGATGAGAAGATAGAGATAAAGGGGGCAAGAGTGAGTGATAAATGAGTTTATAGCGACAAGTAACTGAGAGAGGGAGAGAGAGAGAGTGGGAAGAGATAGAGAGATAAATATTTGGGCAGGGAGAAACCAGAAGTGTGTCCCTCTCTCTTATTGCTCTCCTTTCTACTTTCTCTTCATCTCTATCTATTTCTCTCTCCATCTACACCTCACTCCCTCCACCTCTCTTTCAATATTTATATTTGAAATTATTATATATATTCAGTTCATATTAAATTATATTTATTAGTTTATATCATATAAGATAATAAATATTATTCTAATTATTTTATATATAAAATTATGCATAAATAAAACATATATATATATATATTAAATATATAATATTTTTTAATAAAAAAATTAACTTTATAGTAATTTAAACAATATTTAAAATTTACATTATATATAATATAGAATAACAAATAAAATAAATTCATTATATATTATATTATATTTAATAGTTTGTATAATATAAGATAAAAATATAATTTTATATATAAAATAAATACATAATTTACATATTTATAATTTGTAATATATAATATTTTAATCAATAATTTAATTGTGTAATAAAAAAAGTATTATTTTAAAAATATATTAAATAATTTATATTATATAAAATTAATTAAAATATAATAATATAATATTAAAACAAATTCATTACAAATTATATTATATGTAAGAATTTATATAATAAGAAAATATGGGGTCAGGGACCTAGCTCAATGGTCCAATCTCCCCCAAACCGGTGGTACCGGAGAGCCGCTAGTGCCACCGGTCACATGAAAAAAGTTTACCGATTGATTCCGATTAAATGTGTTAGATGACTTCATTCTTATTTGGTCAGATTTAATTATACAAATTCCAATGATTGTTTCGGTGTTTTTTTACTATTCAGCTTTAGAAAGAGAGCAGTAAATGTACCTGAACCGGTGTTATTTCCAAAATAATTGCTTGTTTTTACACTAACTTGTGAGCAGAGGCAAGAAAAAATTGAACAGTCAATAAAAGTCTAATCATCTTGCATCCCTGGTGTAATAAACGGAACCGTTGATTTAATATTTTAGTTTGGTCTTGCTCAAATAGGGACACCTTTGGCGTAATCAATGTGTTTTCACTCACCTAAATTACCATTATCTTTCTGCTTTAAACAATTGATGGTTGACATTTATCACACTGTCAACCAGACCCTCTCAGTGTTTATAAATTGTTTAAGGACAAATTGAGCTCAGAAAGTTCAAATAGGGGCACACCTTCAGCGTAATTAAAAACCTTCACCAATAAAAAAACTCAGTAAGAAATTAAAAAACTAGGTATTTAACCAGTGATATCCTGTGACTTGTTA
>VDFB02060480.1:0-15423 GCA_007258455.2 Sequoia sempervirens
TTTAAGCTTTCTCCTATCTCAAACTCTAATCATTCTTTATCTTTGGAGCCTTTATGATTTGTAATCATTTCATCAAAAATTTTATAACTCATCTTGATTTTTTCTTCAGGAGTCCTTGCTTTTTCAAGATCTGATCTCAAATTCACAACTTTTGGTTCAATCTTTGTGCATTCTTCAATTTTTCTTTTCAACATTGCATTCAAACATTATAACCTCTTTTTCTTTCTTAAACTTGCACTTTCAAGTCAGTAATTGTTTGTTTTCTTGCTTCAAATTTCTCACTAACTTCATTATGCCTCTCTCTAGATTTTTTTATTTGCTCTCTCAATTTTTTGATGCATTCATTTGATTCTTTGAAATTTTCTTTTAGATCTCTATTTTCACCTTTAGTTCTTTCTTAGATCTTCAAGAGCAACTTTGAGTTCTCCATTTATGTTAAATATGCAATCATCTTCTATAGATCCAACAACAAGAATCTCTTTTGGAGGAACAACTAGTGTTCTAATAGTCATGTGTTCAACCTCCAAGATCTTCCCAAAATGATTAAGCTACTTCAAAGGGACCAAACTCTGATACCAATTTTTGAACACCCAGAATACTGAGAAGGGGGTGAATCAATACTTTTTTAAACCAATTAAACATTTAACTATTCAACTCATAACATATTCAATTGCAGTATCACATAACACATGAACACCAAATTTTTTTACATCAAAAAATCAAAATGGGAAAAACCACAGTGAGGATTAGCTCACAATATATTATAACCTATTATAGTATATTAGACAAGTTCTCACTAAAAGTAGATGCACTATCCAATTGCATCTAACTCATGCATGAAATATAGTTCCAGTGAAGCTCATAATATAGACTCAAAACTCTTCATACTAATATGAATTATTACACTACTCTTCTATACATTGGACCGATATTCACATAATTCACACCCACTAACTCCTATCACATGTCATCATAAGCCAAAATACTAAAAAATATCTAACATATATATCCACTTTACCTATAATATTAATTAGGTTGACCTAATTAGATGTAATATACAAAATGTAGCTTTCCGGATTGAAGATCTATCCACACACACTTTGCACCAAGATTCAAACCTTATAAAAATTTTAAATAGGTCAACATGGACCTAAAATAACACCCACATAATAGATCATATCTTTTTCAACCTCTGTAATACATCCAAATTATTCGGTTGGAACTAGTAATAACCTTATTACAAAATTTGTTGACTGTACACCCACAATTAGACACATAGACCTCCAAAATCTATTCCAACTAGAATATACACTCATCTGACAAATGTCAACATCTCCACAAAATAAAAATACCAAAAACCAATGCGCGAAGAAGTGGAGACCCATCATCACATATGCACTAAACTGGAAAGTGCCTTTAACTGCCAAGCCAAACTTCTATTACTCATAACTCCAAAACCAGAAACAAAACAAATTGAAATTTTTGAATTGCATTCCTCTATCAACCAAAAAAATTATGTTAGAAGTACAAAGAAAAATCTTCATAATTAGACCAATTTTGACCCAAATAACGGATCCCCTATACACAAAATCGCCTAAATGGACACTTAGTCAATTTACAAAACTATTTCCTTCACCAAATCAAAAATTATTGCAAAATTTTATTTTATAATAATCTTCAAACATACTCAAGACAACTAAACTAATTTTCATAATAGTCTTTTTATCAGGATACAATCTTGACATCAATGACAAAATTGCAATGTAGAACTATATACCTTGTGCTAATTCCACATGCTCATAATGCCAACAAGTTCATTAATGACATCTCCTTATTCTTCCAACAAGGGTGTCACTGTCCTCCTAGGTATTTTTTAGATTTATTTTTGTATTCCTTTGAATTTAGGTCTACACTTCCATTTCTCATCTATAGACTTTTTGGAATGCTTCTAGATATTTTTGAAATTGAGTTTTCGTGAGTTTTCAAGGCTTAGAGTTTCAAATGCAATAATGAACAAAGTTCCTTCAAACTTCCTTTGATACTTTTAAACTAGTAACCTGCACATTTAGAAAGATGGAAAATGTTGTTCCATATAGGGTCCTTCCTCAATCAAACCCTGTGAAAGTAATTCCACTTCCACAATTGCAATGTAAATGATAGGAATCAAAATTCAAAGGAAGGAATGATGATTAAAAAAATGGTACAACTCACGACCCTTCAATGGCTTCCTTGAAGGACTGAAGTCATGCACATCACCTCAAGGATGTTGGCATTAGACACATAGGACAACTAAGAGGGGGGTGAATTAGTTTAGCATTAGAACTTTCAAACCCTCATTAATCTTCAAACCCATATTAAGCATGAGCATGAATCTAAAAAAATGAAGTGTCAATAAATCAACAACCATACACAAGAGAACATAAAAGTTTAAATGGAAAACTGCCCAATTGTACTTTCAAGTATTCATTTTAATGTAAGACCCACACTTCCTTGAACCAAAAATTTCACTATTTTTTTTTAAGTAAATCCCTTAATGTCTTGCTCAATTAGTTGTATACTCAGGAACTTCTATCCATATGGGATAGGCATCTATCCATCTGGGACAGGCATCTAACCATACAGGTTAGGATAATGTCCATTCGGGACCAATATTCATCTATCCATCTGGGATAGGCATCTAACCTTTCGGGTTAGGTTAATGTCCATTTGGGGACCAAGATCTATCTATCTAAATAAGGTAGACATCTAACCACATGGGTTAGAAAATGCTCTGGCCAGAGACTTAGACTCATCGGGACCATCTGGGTCCTGAGTCACTCTCTAAAGACTACACTCCCCTACTAGGAGTGCACCGAGGTCAACATCCTTAGGAGTATGTGAGATAATAATAAAAGCTTGAGTCCCACCTTGGAATTTGGCCTAAAGCCTTGAGGAATCAAGCGAATCCATCTGAGATTCCTTCTGAGTATAACAAGTAATCTCTAACTTCAATTTTAATATTTATTTATCTTCCTTTATCTTAAGGTATCTTAACAAGTCCAATAAGGTAAACACCCTTAACCAATCCTAAATCCCCACCCTGAGTGCCTGCATACTAGGGACAACTCCATCCCTAGACTGCCTACATACACCATTTTAGCATAGGATCAAGGCGTATAATATGTAGTTCTGTTTTCTAATCTATTGTTGGATGTAAACTATTTTGTGGGTACGCAACCCTTTCTAGGGCCATCTCCCTAGATAGTTTCTCTTCGATTGCTACCCACATGAGGGAGCATAAAGATTCATGGTGATCTTTTGCTTGTTTCCTAATTCATCTATGTCCTAAATTCCTATAAGTCACGTCACCCTTTCCTGTTGAACAACAAATCATCAAAGATAAAAGAATTAAAAAGTCAATTTACATGCCCAAACCCTATTGGGGTTTTCTATGATTTTCACTAGCGGATGTAAGTCCATTATAGTATTATCTTTTTTAGATTATCGATCCAAGAGGGATTTCTCGCCCCTTGGATTTTAACTTCCAAAATGTTCCTTATTACTCCCCGATGATTTATAGGGATGATGCCACAGACGCCGTTGTTTCAGCTTTATTAGGCTATAAGTGTAGTAACTCAAGCGCGACGACATTACCCGTAAACGTGAGTCAGAGGCACCGTTAATACCAAATGTTGCTAGTTTTTATGTTTTCCTCCTCTTATTTAAGTTTTCTATCTAAGAAGAAATTAAATGCATTATCAAATAATAAGAAAAGTAGCTTGTGCACATAAACCAAATGGAATATAAAAACTTTATACCTTCTTGCTAAGGAAGTAAAATTAAATGAACTTACTAAAAAAAACTATTTATTCAAGTATAATTGCTGGAAAGAAGTATTACTTACATCCTATGAAAGTATAAATTTTTGTAACAATGAATTGAATAGTCAAATCCATTTATGAAATAAAAACACTTAAACATAAAGTTAAATTCTTCAAGATGGGTGATCTAATTTATAGATGGTATGAATCTAATTATTTTGAAATGTTAGTATTTTCTAGAAAGGAAAAGTTTGAATCTATTCGCATAGTCTATGGCATAGAATAAGTAGTTTTGATTTAAATTGCATGACACTAATATTTTCAAGATAAATATTCATCTAAGTTAGCATAAATAATTCCAACTCAAAGAGACTTCATGGCATAATCTATTGTTTCAAGACAAAAAGTTTATTAATTTTGGTTGCATAAATAAATAATCCAACTAAAAAGAGACTTGATTTAAATTGTATAAGTTATTACACTAATTTCTTAGATAGATAAACCAATACAATGTCTTAATAAGAGCCTTGATTTTTAATTGTATAAGTTATACTACTAATGCCTCAAGATTTATGATCTATCTAAATAAGGTTTGCATTAATTTGCATAAGTTTATTCTTGATAATATTTGAATAATTACATAATTATTTATTCACTATGACCTTGTTGTAATTAAATGAGTCAACCTTGTTTTAAGAAAAAAAATGAATCTACTTGTATATTGAGGGAGAAAATTAATTTAAAGAATAACCATGATATTTAAGTTTATTGTAAACATATTAAATCATAACTATGATGTGCTATAAACCTTAAATCCCAAGAAAATAAATTTATTACATGGAGAGAGTTTACAATAAATCTAAGAGCTAAGTTTGTGGCATAACAAAAAAGAAATCTGATTAAAGATATGTTATTAATGCCTTAAGTTAGATAGTATTTTGTAAATTTAAGCTTATAATTTAATGTTTAATGGTCATAATTATTATTATAGAGTTGTAATTATTGTCATAAAAATATAGTATTGCCATAAGATATAAATGTTGTCATTCCTCTATTTTAAAATTTCTATAACTAAGTCCATACTCATAGTTTATCATTATTTATGAAGAAAAGAGATATATTATAAGTCCATTAATTATATTCAACATTAGCTAGTAACCAATTCCATATTTGTTCAAAGGAAATTAAATACTATCTCATAGAACCATAGTTTGGACTAAATCTTCATCAACCATTGATGTTAGTTAATTTATTGTCTTGCTAAGTTAGGATAACTTTATTAAAATTAAGAAGTTTATATATATATATATATATATATATTTAATGAATAAACCCACCCTTTGATAGTTAATTAGACTGAATATTTTATTATTTAATCTATCCAATTGATACCCCTTTTTTTAAAAAAAAAATTATATTAATTTATTTATTTCCAAAGAACAATCTAACTTTAAAACTTATTTCGTTTAAGAATTAAATGAATATTAATTAGATATTATAAAGAACTTGAATACAAAAGCACATATGTATTTTAACACTAATAAAATAATAATTCATTTATTTATAAATTTTATTTTATAAAAATTGATTTATATTTGTAATAACATTAACCGGATTAAAGGAAAATAATTTCTTTGTAGATAAACATAAATGAGAATAAATATATTGATTTAAAGAAGAAAAAAATAAAATAGGAATAATAATAGTAGAAAGATTAGTTCCATTCTAGATTTAGTTGGAAAAATAAAAATAAATAAAGAATAGGTTGATTCTAGCAAATTTTCTAGATTTGATTAGTTATTCTAAAAGCAAATCAAAGTAAAGAATACCTTGATGTTGATGGAGTTGCAACAAATCTTCTCTTTGTGCCTTCTTCAACTTGATTCTTCCTCCTTCAATCCTATCCTTCTTCAAAATGATAGCATAAAAATACCATTCATGTGTTGTTGATGAGAGAAGAAATGGCCTCAATTTATAGACTTGAGAGGAGGTAAATGGAGGGTCAAGATTGGAGATTGATTCAACGGCTAGGATTGTTTGAGAATGTGGAGTTTGGATTGATAGCCTCACTTTGTGACAAGTGTCACAAGAAGAAAACTTTAAAAATAGGACCACATGGCATGGGGAGAGGAGCCAAGGGTGCTCACACATGTGTGAGCACACCTTGGGAGAAATGGATATGACAAGTCTCCACACCTTTCCCAAGACTATAAAATTCGTCACTTCTCTTTAAGTGACCTTTTAGGGGTTCATACTTTGCCCAAAAGGCCATATTATGCTTTCAATAAGCTTCCACCCCATAGGTACTTACCCTGGGGGTTCATTTTTACCCTAAAGTCAATAGAACAAGCCCAAATAACTATATGAAAGAGAATTCTAATTTTAAAATACAAATTTTGATTTGTGAGCACACCTTGGGTAGATGGGATGTTGACATGTCTATAACATATAAAAGAGAGGGTGGCTTGATAATGACATGTCTATGACATGTAATGGAGGGTGGTTTGACCATGTGTGCTCACACATGTGTGAGAACACATGGGGAAGCCAAATGGCTAAAAGAGGAAATGTCACATGCATGGTGTAACTCCCACACAAGGGTGAGTGGGGGTGAGTTGTAAGGTGATAGTGACTTGTGCATGCAAGTTACATGTGAGTGAAATTAGAATAAATTTTTAAATTTGAAAAAAATATAATGAAGATTAATTAATCAATTAATTTAAGATTAACTAATTAATGGATTATGAAGGATAGTGACATCTCCCTAATCCTAATTAATTAGATTAAATGATGTATTATATTAAATTAATGTGACTTAGTAAAATGGATAATTTTATTAATTAAGTATAATGATAGATTGTGTCAATTAATAATGCTTAGGATAGGATGGGTATACTTGTCACTTAATGAATTAGTTTTTTATTCACAATTATTTTATTCATCATTTTATTTTATTTTATTATTTTATTATTTTTATTTTTCTCTAACACTTATTTATTAATATTGTTAACTTTTATTTGTTCCTTTTTAGGAGTGTGTATTTAATTTTTTTTATTTTATTTTTTATTTTTTATTTATTTTTATTTTATTTATTTATTTATTTATTTATGTCTTTCTTTATTTAATCTCTACCTTCTTCACACATAAATTAATTATATAAAAAACACTTACATAATATTACCACACAAAATTATAATATGTCTAAAGTTTTAACAAAAAGAGGGTCATGACATGTTACAATTTACATGTACCAACAATGTAGCTGAGTACGAGGCGATATTGCTTGGTTTAAAACTTGCATCCAAACATGGGATAAAATTGTTAAAAGTACTTGGGGATTCAAAATTAGTAGTCTCACAAGTCAGGTCTAGGTTTGTTACTAAAGATAAGAGATTGAGGCAATATAGAAATTAAGTTCAAATGGGATACTATCGAGGAATTTGATGCTTTTGGGATACAATGGATAGAAAGAGGAAATAATTCTAGAGAAGATATGTTGGCTAACATTGCCATTAAGCTAGACAATGTGACTTTTGATGGTACTTCAAGGATTGAGGTACATACATGACCTGTTGTGCTTGATAATATTTGTAACTGGAAAGTATTCGAGGATGATAATGAAATCTTAAAGTTTCTACATTGTGTTGACTAGTATGAGCATCAAGAGATTGACTTCAGTTCATATGTGGTAGAAGTTGAAGGTAAGGAAACATTATTTGGAAATGATGTAATTCAGCTAAAAATGAAAAAAATCCCTAAGGGACTAGTGGCACTTGAAAGGGTTTTTGATGGCCCAGACAAGTCAAGTGCTAGAAAAAATTCTACACATAACAAAGACCTTGAGGAGATAAACCTAGAAACAAAAAATTCCCCTAAGAAGGTTTATATTGGAAAAAGAATGAAGCCACATGTGAGAACCATGTTGATTGCTCTACTACGAAAATACAGGCATGTTTTCTCCTAGTCTTATGATGATTTGAAAGCATATAGGGAAGACTTGTTTCAACGTGAAATCCCTTTAAAACCCGATACAAAACCATTTAGGAAAAAGTAAAGACCCATTAACCCTACCTTAAGGTCCAAAATGCAAGAAGAGCTTGCAAAACTAAGGGATGTAGGGATCATTAAGCCTATAAGGTATTCTTCGTGGGTATCCAACTTGGTTCCTGTCAGAAAGAAGAAGAATGGAGATATGAGATTATGTGTGGATTTCAGGAATTTAAATGTTGCATCATTGAAGAATAATTATCCTTTGCCCAACATGGAAGCAATGTTGTAAAAGGTGACAGGCTATGAATTGTTGTCCATGATGGATGGATTCTTCAGATACAACCAAGATATGCTGAGGGAATCGGAACAATATAAGACAACATTTACAACACCATGGGGAACTTATGTTTATGTTAGAATTCCTTTTGGTCTTATAAACGTCGGTGCCACTTTTCAAATGGCTATGGATGTAGCTTTTGTTGACTTTATTGACTTATTCCTTGCAATTTATCAAGATGATTTGACTGCTCATAGTAAGAAAGAGGAAGATCATTGTTCCCATATTGAAAAGATCTTCATCAGAGCCCTAGAATATGGCATCTCCTTAAACCCAAAGAAATGTGCCTTTGGGGTTAAAGAGGGTAAATTGTTGGGACATATTGTGTCTAAGGATGGCATTAGAATTGATCCTGAAAGAATAGTAGCCATTGATAAAATTACCCCGCCTAGAAATGTTAAAGGGATCCAATCTTTCTTTGGGAAAATAATTTTTTTGAGAAGATTTGTGACTAACTTTGTAGAGATAAGCATACCCATTTCAAAAATGCTTAAGAAAGGGGAAAAGGTAATATGGTCAGAAGAGCCTATCAAATCTTTTCAATATATAAAGGATTCTATTAAGGCGGAACCTCTTTTGAAAACCCCTAATTATTTGAAACCATTCCAATTGTTCACATTTTCTTCCTTTCATACTGTGGCGGATGTATTGTTATAGAAAAATGATGATGGTTTTGAATAGCCGATTGCCTTTTTTAGCAAATCCCTACAATTAGTTGAGCTTAAGTGTGATACTATTGAGAAGCAGGCTTATGCTTTAGTAAAGGCTATTAAGAATTTTAGAACTTATCTCACTGTTGCTACAATAGTTGCTTATGTCCCAAGTGCGGCAGTCAAGGACATCTTTACACAACAAAAAACTACTAGCCGGAGGTGTAGATGGATTAATAGAATCCAAGAATTTAACATAGATATTCAGATCACCAAATTGGTCAAGGGTTAGGTTTGGCCACGCTCATGGCTGAAACTAATTTAGATGCCAATCAAATCAATGAGATAGAATAGGGGAACATTGCTCCTATATGTGATATGTAGACATGTGGTTGGTATCGAAGAATTGTTGAGTATTTGCAAACAATGAGATGTCCTCATGGCATGCCAAATAATGAGAAGAGAAATATAAAGTTACAAGCAATCAGATATATTATTATTGATGGTGAACTCTAGTGGAGAAGCCTAGAGGGTGTGCTCCTCAGATGTGTAGATGGTGATCAAGTCGAAGACTTGTTGATTGAGATGCATAAAGGAATGTGTGGAGGCCATTATATGGCTAATACTACAACACACAAGATATTGAGGGCTGGTTTTTGGTGGCCCACAGTCTTCAAGGATGCACACAGATATTTCAAAAAATGTGATGCCTATCAGAGGTTCACCAGTAAGCTTAAGTTTTCAGGTAATTTACCCCTGAGACCAATCTCAGCACCAGCCCCTTTTCAGCAGTGGGGGGTTGATTTTATAGGAGACATGGCAGTGAAGTCTAGTGGTGGACACACCTAGATTCTAGTGGAAACTGATTACTTTTCAAAGTGGGTTGAGGCTATTCCCACCTAGAAAGAAACTAGCAAGGTTTTCATAGATTTTTTGATGAATAACATCTTAAGTAGATTCGGTGTGCCTGAGATGATTGTTTCTGATAATGCCATGTGCTTTCAATCTGAAAAATTCCTAGATTTTTGTAATCAACATGGCATAAATATATCTTACTCATCCCCATATCATCCTTAGGGAAATGGAAAGGCTAAATCCAGCAACAAGAGCCTCATGAATATCATCAAAAGGATCCTCAAAAAGAATAAAAAGGCCTAGGACTTGAAGCTACAATTAGCTTTGTGGGAAGATAGAACCACAGTCAAGAAAGTAATCGGTCTCTCTCCTTTCAACTTGGTATATGGAGTGGAGGCTAGAATTCCTCATAATAATCTGATGAAGATGTATAAATTTGTATAGGAATATGATACTAGCATCTATGATGAGATACAAATCCAAATGAATGAATTGGTCGAGCTCGATGAAATGAGAAAGAGAGGCACACAAGAAGAATGAGAAAATATAGCTCCAGGTTAAATATTTGCATGACAAATGAGCTTTTCCAAGGAAATTCGAGATAGGATGTATGGTATTAATGTGGAATGCCAGACTGGAAGATAAAGGAAAACATGGGAAGTTTGATCCTTTGTGGTTGGGTCATACTTGATACATGAATATTCATGAGGATTCTTACTTCATACCTTTCCTCATAGGTGAATGTATGGAACTACAATACCACAGAAAATTCCTGAATGCTAACCTCTTGAACTGGTTAACATCCTTGCAGAAATTACATATTTCTATAAATTTTGTATATAGGGTTTGGTGTGTTTGCTTTCTGCTACATCTACTTGCCTTGTCTGGGAAAGTTCCTAGTTTCTTTGGGTTCCTCTGTATTTGGTCTGCTTCACCAAGAGATCTGTTTCTCGCCATACCCACCAAGGGTATGTGTCCCTAAGCTTGAACCACTGATAGAGCCCTCAAAATTCTTGACATTTTTGAATCTTGTCTTGTTATTCACATCTAATGCATCATCGAGGTTTTAGTGTCTTATTTGGTTAGTGTTTCTTTCAATTCTTCATGTAGTTGATTTCTAATTTTTTAAGTTATTCTAGTTTTCTTAGTTGTTGGTCTCTTTATTCATCATTTAATCCTTCAACATACAAATGTTACTAGCCTCAAAGTCTTAAAGTTGTCCAATCATATTAATTGATCCTCACGTTAGGTTTTAATTTTTTGATTTATGAATGACTTAAATCTAAGTCATTAACTCTTGAGGGTGTCTTTCTCGTTGACCTAGTCTAGGCCCCCTTTTTACAAATAACTTTGTTTCATGCATAGGATTGAATAGTCACCAAATCATGAGGATCCATCTGGGTCGTTCCCCACTAGCTTGCTTATTTGAAGTGCACACAAGTTAAATGTGGTGAGGTTAGAAAAATACCACCATGTGTGAGTGGGCCCACCCACTGTGTCATAGTTCAATGCCTGAAACCTTGAGATCAATGGCATCAACAAAGCAATGAAAGGTGATCACCACTGTTCCACACTAGCTCGTGAAACTAAGATGCAATCTCTTTAAGAATGGTGAGACCTGCAAGAAGCTACCATGAACACTGCAAATGTAGGCTAGTGGAGCCAAGTACAGAATTTCTCATCAATGATTTTTGTGATGCGCCATTCATCTAAGTTGGAGCAATCGGCAAGTTCAAACAATATTGACTTGATGGTGAATGTTGTAAATCAGCGACAAATATTCAAAGTTGAAAATTAAGCCCATTACCCAATTATTTTTACAGCATTTTGTAAGAGTATTAATGGTGGAAGTGGCAGATGGCAGTATTTAGTTTTTATAAAAAAAAATTGTAGCCAACTCTTGCTTATTTGAGGTCAGGAGACATGTCTTAAATAGTAAAGGGAGCTGATAAATGGTGCAGTGTTGCTAGCTAGCACTAGGACTTTTTGGCATGATTCAAATCATTAAGTACTATAAACACAAATTCACACTTTTCAGTTTCCTGAGTTAGGGTTTGCTTTTATTTGTTTTAAAGAAAATGTGCTTATTGTTCTACTTTCATTGCTTTAAAAGTAGGGTTAATCTTTATCTCTGAAAATCCGTGGCCCTATAAATTTCTAGAATTAGCTTTCGTCCAGAGCCGTGAATTACAATTAGGAGTCAAGTAGGTAAAATTCCTCTATCATATTTACCTTTGTCCACATAAACCCATGGCTCCCAAAGCACCTAGTGCTTGTTCTTCCTCTTCCTCCCAAACTAGGTCCCTGTCTGAGGATGTTATCAATGTGCTACCCTAGTCTACCAGTAAAAAACTAGAGGGAAGGGCTTTGTTTCGTGGCCCAACAGTTAAAGAAGGTTTAATAGATAAGGCATGTTTTATCAAAGATGTTGGCGTACCTTATACTAGGTGGAAGATGTTTCAACATTGGTTTGGGAATAGAAATCTTGGGTCTCCTTTTAGTAACCAATGGGATTTGAATATGGGAAGACTAATTGTTCCTAATATGTATGTGGATATGGATCTCCTGAAAGATATTGAATCAAAGTATGATCCTATTTCTAGGGTGGTCAGAGCATATGATGGGGAGGTGATGTTAAAAGTAACCTGTGAAGAAATTGAAAAGGTGTTTGACCTACATGAAAGGAATTCAAATATGCTTCCTTTAAATATGGATACAATTATGATAGAATATAACAACACCAAATTATCCATTAGGTCAAGAATGTTGCTCTCACACACTGCAATGGTTTGAACTGGGAATCAAAGGAGAAAGGTCAAGATTGGTAATGGGGAGCTTGAACCCTTCCCAATGAGCTATTTTTCCAATTATTTTAGAAAAACCATGTATTCTTTCTACCAAATTGTAGGTGTTGATCCACCTAATACATTACAACCAGAGTATAGTTACTTGGTTGCACGTATGCAACACCCACCATGTAGTATGATTTATGACTATGGAACCTACTTGGCTGATTGTATCCATGAGGGCTTAGTTAAACTAAAAGAAGGAAAACAGTGGGTGAAGTTCTGGTGGTATTCATTGTTGATGCATATGTTTCTGTATAATGGACAAAAGGTCTTTGAGAAGGTGATTACATTAGAAAGCAAGAAAGATAATGTTGATTTTCCTGTTCAATATTGGGCCCATATCTTGGACAAAGATGATAAGAAGTATAATTTTGTGATGTTTAGAAATGATTTTGCATCCAAGATAAGAAGTTCTCTAGTTTACTAACCACGTAGGATTCCCAAGGAAATCCATGAGTTCTTGAGACCAAGGGAGCTAAAGCTAGATTTGAATTTGAGTCACAACTGGGGAGATTTTATTTTATATCCTGATAAAACAATTCTCAGGGTATATGGTAGTAACTTAGGCCCACACATTCTTCCTGCAGAGGTTCAACTGGGAATAGGTTTTCTTGAAATCATGAGGTAGTTGGGAGTTGCATAAGAAGTACATATGCCTGATTCAGTAAGGAAGGGGTCTTTCTTCCCAGAGTGGATTGTATTTGTAGATTATGCAGTGACTAAAGGAGGATTGAAAGAAATAGAAAAATTGCTAGCTCCTTATGAAATGCTAATTATGGATCCAAGGAATCATGATACAAAAGGTTTCATAAGAAGACTTAAACGTGATAAGAAATTAGGTACTTTTGTGCATACTTTTAATTTCCCGAAGGATGTAATCAGGAATATTGTCAACACTGATGAACAGGATGAAAGAAAAGCCAAGTATTTGGCTTATAGAAAAATGGTGGAAGCTAGGAAGAAGAACAATCCTCAATATGATCCCTTTCCAAATATACAAGGTGAGTTACATAGAGCAATGTATGTCATGGATAATTTTGAGAATATTGTTGGTATTTTGAAAGAGCAACGAGAAGTTCCTGATAAAGGAAATGCTATGGTGGTTGAGGAAAATGTTGAGGTGGCCTTAGATGAAAGGCCTACATATCGACCATCCAAACAATTGAGGATTTATTCTAGGAGAAACAAAATGGCAAGTGATGAAAGGAGTCCATTAGCTCATGTTGGCTCTAATGACCTAAAATTACTCTCCTAAGAATACATTTCTAGCTTCTTCTACACTAGCCTCGTTACCTACAATCAGTTTGGATCCACCTTATGAAATTTCTTCTCCTCCTGAGCGACCACCTCAAAAGAGGAAAATAACTAAAGCAAGAGGATTGGTTGGCTACTCTGATACAAACGAGGATTAAATCTTGGTCACCCCTAAAGAAATGTAGATTGGAATGCCTCCTTATGAAGGAGTAGTTACTTCAAGTTCAGGATAGAGCATCCTCAAATTTGGAAATCTTGATATTTGTGGGATGAATACTGTAGATGACTTGAGGGTAGAAGCCAGTAAAGAGTTTATGGAGGATGATGCTTTTATTGAAACTTCGGCATTCCAATATTTTTGGTGGAAGTCCAAAATTGTAGATTATGCAAAAAAGGTGGCCATTGAGAGGAGTTTGCATCTTGAAGTGCCTGAAAGTGTCATTGACGCAAATGTAAGAAAATTTATGAAGGATAAATTTAAAAAGATTAATGCACAAGAAGGTAGAGAACTTGTGAAGAAAAGTGGTGTATTGTTGTTTCTAGATTGGAACATTGTTGATGCAATTGATTTGGATGCTATAAGAAGGGCTGAAAGACCTCTGGTACAAATAGAGGAAGAGTTAGAAATGGCACTTAGAGGTTCAGATTTTAGTGAGGATTGGGATGCATTAGCAATATGTTCACTATCTCTAGCTTCTAAGAAACCAACCTTGGCAGAACCATCCAAGCTTAACAGAAAAATGATTGTGAAAAGGGTTGTTGATACTCCAGCTCTAGAAGCTGTAGATATGGTTGTAAATGTTTCCAAGTTCACCCGGTCGACTGTGGAAGGCCTCAATTTGGAAAGAGATAATATTAGAGATAAATATAGTGATCTCCTGAAGGAATATGATACTAGCCAACAAAAGGTGGCTACATTAGAAACTGAATTGGCATTCTATAAGCAAAGGGAAGAGATACAAATGGAGCAGGGTCAACCTAGCTCAAGCCACCCATTCTCAGTTTCTCCTATGACATCTATGCAACATTCAGTTTATAGTCAACCCCTAGCAATAATACAGCATGACCAGGAACAAGGGTAAATTATAGAGGAGGAAACAAATAGACCAAGCTCTAGTTCATTCGACAGGGATCAATTGCTCCTACAAATTGAGGTACATAAAAAATTTCTAGAGAAATTCTAGGACACCATGTAGGAGAAGATCACAAAGGTTGTCAGCACTCCTTTAAGACATTTGAACAGAAGGATTCTAGATAGACTTAATAGTGTGCATGAGAATTATGCTCTCATGTTACGTGCAATGAAGTTATCCCGCAAGGATAATATGTTGGCCATACCAACCTTAAACAAATGGGTCTCAATATTTGAAAATTTGAAGTTGATTTTAGTAGGCGTTGGCCAACATGAAGATAAGTACCCTATTGTAAATCTATTTTATGAATTTGTGAGAGAATTGAGTGAGTAGAAGTTCCAGTGATATGCAGCTCCACTTGAACATAAGATAATAGAATTGTTATCTTTATACACTCACATTGATTTAAAACCATTGACAGGTATTGAGGTATCTAATAATGAGGTAAACCACTGCATATATGGAGGAAGGAACTAGATGAGGTAATTACTGCCTAGGTTGGAGAAATCTACATGGAAGCTAATATCAATGTCTTCAACAACACTATGGAAAGGC
>VDFB02060481.1:0-24811 GCA_007258455.2 Sequoia sempervirens
TGGATATGGCAGGCACATTCTCGATATAACTTCAAGCCTATAACTTTTTAACCTGTTTGATGGTGATTTTCCTCCTTGCCACTGCATCTTGAGTTGTACAAAGCATGTTGGAGAATATCTTTGGGTCATCGAAGGACTTTACACCTAAGGAGAATTTCTCTACTTTGTTCTTCAACTTGTCATGATGTCAGTCTCGAATGCCTGGGCCTTCATCTTTCCCTTCATTCTGAACTTGAAATATTTTCTTGTCTTGGATTCAATCATTCCTCCTTACTCGCTTGACTACGTTGGGTGCGACACTTAGCCATTTCTGATAACATCTCCCTTCATGGTTGCAAATAAGACATCATTGGGGAGCTTGAAACACATAACTTTATCTCCTTTGAAGGTTGTAATATCATCTTGGATTACTTGCTTCATCGCTTCAAGTCATCATGCTCTGGCCTCGGTGTTCATCCTGCAAAACAGATAAAGAGAAGAGCATCAAAACACTTATAGTATAAATTCATTTTACTTACCTAATATCCATGTTTTGATCTCCAATGTTCAATTAATCTTTGGATCCGATAGAGTTCAACACTTTTCTTTAGTACAACTTTTGCCTTTAAATTCCTCATGCCTTAGAATATTTCCACATTATCATTCATCCCCCTTAGGCCGCATCTGGGGACTTGAGCTTCCATTTTCATTCCTTAGAGAATTTCACCCATCTTACACCCCTTGGGCGTAGTTCTTCTTCTTGTGAACCTTGGAGTTGTGCCTTAGAAACTTTTATCCAACCTGAGCCTTGGGAAATTTTATCTCCTTTTTACCTTGGCCAAATTTCCAACCCATCTGCCTTAGAAATAATTTATTTCCTCTAGAAAATTTCATCAACCAGGCGCCTGAGTAAAATCTCCATCTTAAAGTCTCCGGCAAGGCATGAATAATTTCAAAATCATCTCCTTGTCAAAGATATCCAGTACCCAAAAGGAAATTCTCTTCAGAAAACACCAAATTCATGTGTCTATAGGTGAAGGGGTACTTTTAATTTTTGAATTTTGTACCTTAGAAAAATATTTTTGTCAAAGTTTATTCTTTACTCTCTTCTTCCCTTGGGCGTAGTTCTTCTTCTGCCTTGAAAATATTCTTCAATCTCATGAAGCTGGAGTATTCTGACTCATCCTTGCCAATTTTATCCATGCCTCAGTGAATTTCATCATCCCCTCAAGCTTAGGCGTATTTTCCCCTAGAGGTGGAATTTTGTGCCTTAGAAAATTTTTATTATCTCCATGAGCATGGGCGCATATAGGGGGTGTTGATGAGTTTTTCGTGACCGTACCAACGCAGAATAAAGTCGCCAACGGCTACCCTATTCTCTCTTGATCAAAGTATCCAGCATGCTAAGATTGCAAGAAAGTTCATGCGTTCAGCTCCAAGGTTCTTTCAGTGCGAATAGGCTCAATTGGCTCGATGTGATTTTCTGGTATTTCAAGGGGACTTATGGAATTGTTCAGCAGTGGAGAAAGGAATTCTAATGCTCGAAAGGTTTGTCTATGAAGCACGGGTTTCCTATGCTTAATCAGAAAGTACTGAATTGAAATGATGTAGGGTTAAGAGAGTCTAAATCTACTCTAAGGCATGGGACATGGCGATCAATCTTCACAAGCTTCAACCAGGCTCTGCTTTGCCTCGCTTTAGACAGCTTCCACGGAGTCGGTGCAATCTTCAAGGGAGATAACTAAAGATGTTCAAACCACCACTTGACATAAAGATACCATCACAACGACGCATACCATTATTCAAACTGTGATTGAAGTTAAGTACATGATATTCCAGTTGACCACACAAGGTGCATTCACCATCAGCGAATACACTAGTGGTATGGATAGACGAAGTTACTTAGATCAAACACCACATTCCACAATTAACATCTACTTGCATGGAATGAAAATTACACTACTTTGAACTATTTTACGCTACCATTTGAATCAGAAGGACGAAGAAACCTTGCTAGCTACTCACAACAAAGACGAAATCCACCATCAATGAAAAACTCTTTTATTGAGAGAGTGTTCACAACAATTTCTTACAAAGTTTTCAAAGGGAAAACTTTCCCTCTTTTTCAAACTACACTATCAATCTATACTAAGTTACTCTAAGCTATCACCTAGTTGTCTCTCTACTCTGACTTCTACTCTAATTCTATTGTCTAATGAATGTACAAATGAAGGGGGACTCCCCCTTTTATAGTTGGCCAAGTCCAACGGACGGCTCAGATTACAATCGGCTGGATGGCCCAGATCGTGCCACCTCAGCCCTAACAAGATTCACCATAAAAACCGCCACAAAGAGGAGTGGGGTAATAAATGAGCCATAATGTCCACTAGCCTTCTAGAAGATTCCATCCTTGAACGCGTTCACACTATTCTCGATCCTCTCCTTGACGTTGTTCTTCAACTTCGCCCGAGCTTCCATTCTTTGTCACTTGAGTTATACTAAGTCCCAACACTTAGTCATTTTTTGCAACTTTTCTTCCTTTAAGTGAAACTCATAACTTTATCTTCCTCCGAAGGTTGTAATATCATCGTGCTTCACCACTTCAAGTCATCGTGCTCTGGCCTCAACATTTCTCCTGCAAAACAAGCATGAAGAAGAAAATTAGAACATTTCATAATATAAACTTAACTCACTTACCAGGATTTTCATGCTCTAATTTTCAAGCATTCATCGCCTTCCTTAGTCAACTTCATCCTTCTGCATGATGCCTTAGCCAAATTTTCAACTCATCTTGCATTCTGCTCGGCGCACTTCATTTTTGATATTTCATCTAACTCAAGCTCGAGGAAAATCCCCTCATCAAGAATTTGATCAAAAATCATCTAGGCGATCACCTTCAAATTCATCTACCAAGGCGTTTTATCTTCAACGATATCATTTATTCCTTGCCTTATAAAATTTTTCAAATTTCCCTTAGGAAATTCATCAACCCGGTGCCCATCAAAAAAAATCTCCATCCTAAAGGTCTCGACAAAGCATGGAAGACTTTAAAACCCTCTCCTTGTCGAAGATCTTAAATACCCAGAAGAAAATTTTCTTCAGAACGTGTAGAATTCATGGGTGTACAACGAACGGGTTCATTTAATTTTTTGAATTTTGAACCTTAGAAAAATATTCTCCCATCAAATTTATTTCCATTTTTCATCTTTGGGCATATTTTCTTGCTCAACTTTGAAAAGTTTCTTCAATCTCACGAAGCTGGTACATCTTGACATATCCACAGCCAATTCCTTCTTGCTTCAGAAAACTTTATCCCTTCAAGTTAGGCATAATTTTCCTCTAGAGAGGTGGAATTTGTTAACACTTAGAAAAATATTTAAATTCCATCAATATTAGGCATCAGGGGAAAATTTTCCTTAGAAAATTTTCGTTCCTCCACCTTTAGTCACTTTTCCTGTGAAGAAATTTTTTATCAACACTTAGCACTACTCTTTTTAACACCTTGGGCGCATTTCAATGGGTGGGCTTTGAGTTTTCCATACTTAGATATTTTAAACTTACTCCTCCAGCCTAGGGCGCAAATAACCATGTGAGCTTTCAATTTTGTCAATACTTAGAAAAAAAAACTTACCCTCTCTTCTTCAAGGCGCTTTGGGAGGGGTCAACTTCAGATTTTTCATACTTGGGAGATTTCTCACGCTTTCTTCCCTCAAGGGCGCATTTGGAGGCATGAGCTTCCAATTTTTTACACTTAGAAAATTTTTATGCCTCTTTGATGCCTGGGGCGCATTTCAGGTGTCCAACTTCAAGTTCGTGATACTTAGAAAATTTCCAAGTCTCCCCATCCTTTTTGGGAGCATTTGCATGTGTGAACATCAACTTTAAGTGCTTTAGAGAACTTTCATCTTAACTCCATTGGGTGGGCGCATATGAGAGGTCAATCTTTCATTTTGCAACACTTAGAGAAACTTTGCTGGAGTCACCTCAGAGCCAAGGCGCATTTGACCCTCTCTACTTCAAATTTTATATACTTAGAAAATTTTCCAAGCTTCTCATCTTCCATTCTCCTTCAAGGGCGCATTTTGAAGTGTGAGCCTCCAATTTTGGATACTTAGAAGATTTTTGGAACCTCTTCAAGCTTGGGCGCATTTCACATGGCTTACTTCAAATTTTATGCTTAGAAACTTTCAGCCACCCTCTTCCTCCTTGAGCGCAAATGACCCCTTCTAGTTTCATTTTTCAACACCTAGAAAATTTCCAAGTGACTCCTTTTACCTAGGTGCATTTGGAAGGTTATACTTCAAGTTCAGAAAAATTTCTAACTCAATCCACAAGTGAAGGCGCATTTCACCCCCTCTACCTCAAGTTTTTATACTTAGAATATTTTTCCATGCTTCTTCAAGTGTAGGCGCATATGGAAGGGGCTACTTCTAGTTCCCAACACCTAGAGACTTTTAACTTACCTTCTTTAGCTTGGTGGGCGCATTTCAAAGGGTGTGCTTTCACTTCTTATACTTAGAAAGTTTTAAGGGTCCTCTCATGAGTCAAGGCGCAAATGAGGTAGGGAGCTTCAAGTTTGAGTGCCTTAGTCAATTTCCAAGCCATCCTTTTGATCATGGGCGCATTTAAGATGTTCAACTTCAAATTGTGTATACTTAGGAAAATTTTACTCTCCCTTCAACTCCTAGGCGCATATGAGGGTGTCTCCTTCTAATTTGCAGCACTTTAGAAATCTTCATGATCTTCTCCAAGTCTGGGGGCGCATTTAGGAGGGTGAGCACTTAATTTTCAAGTACTTAGAAAATTTCCACTTTCATCTTCCAAGGCTGGGCGCATTTTGAGGGGTCTTCTTCAAATTTCGAAAACTTAGAATATTTCTCTATCAATTTTCAACCTCTAGGGCGCATTTCTCCATGCCTACTTCAAATTTTGTCAACACTTAGAAAATTTTCAAGTGTCTTTCTTCTTAAGGCGCATTTTGGGGGTGCTACTTCCATTTTTCATACTTAGATACTTTCATCCAAGTTTCCCAGGCGAAGCAAGGCGCATTTGGGCCTTTGAGCCTCAAATTTCAAGTGCTTAGAGAAATTCCACAAATCTTCAGCTTTTAAAGGCGTTCTTCACTGGCTAGACTTGAAAATTTATCAATTTCAGTGAATTTTGTGTTCTTCGCCTGATTTAGGGTGACATGATCATGCTAACCCTAATTTGCTATTTTTAGAAAGTTTGTCAATTTTTGCACTTAAAGCTAGTTTCAAGCTCCAAAAAGGCTGAATTTTGCTTTGTTTTGAATCTCGGGATGCATTTGTGTTGTTGATGCCTGATATCTGTCTGTACCTGCTATTTTTAGCAACCTGCTAAAAATAGCAACTGCTCAGAAAGTCTTCAAATTTTGCGTGTTGATTGCTTGAAGGGTGTTGATTGTGACTGAACGCCGCTTCTGCTTGACTTTTGTGCTCTGCCCTTGAATTTAGGAAACCCCAATTTCTCTGCCTTGACCTGCTAAAAATAGCAATTATCTGATTCTTCATCCTCTGTAACTTCGTTTGTCTCGAAATTTGCGCCAAGGACTCTTCATCACATGTTTGACTTGTACCTGCTGAGATTTGATGTCGGCCTGCTATTTACAGCTGCTTCTGGAGTGACTTACTATTTATAGTAAGTGCTTGTTTCTGAGACTTCCTTAGCTCCGTTTGATTTGAAATTTGGACAGCGTGCTCCTTGTCGGTGAACTTGCCTATCTGTGCTGGCGCCTGAGATTGACTTTCTATTTATAGCCTGCGTCGAGAATACCTTACTAAAAATAGTAAGTGCTCCGATTGCCTTCAAATTTTGCCAGCAGACCCCCTAAAGGACACTGATCGTGGTGAATACTTCAGTTTTGGGCATTTTTTCGTCTGATTCCTCATTTTTAGCCCTTAAGCTCGAAACCCTAATTTTCTGCATGTTCCTCAAATGAGCTCCGTTTGACCTCGTTTCAGTTGCATGACGATTAGTTCGTGGTTCTGAAGTGCTGGGCAGCTGCCTGAGTGGTACCTGCTAAAAATAGGAAGTGGCTGAAAAGTGACCGACCGATCATCAAATGATTTTGCATGTCACACTGCCCGAAAAATCTCGAAAAACCCAAAAAAACCTAGAAAAATCTTCAACATGCAAGCACTGGCTAAAAATAGTAAGTTTCTGAAAAGTGATCGGTTACACTTGCATGTTACACCATTGCGAAGCTCTTTGAAAACCCAGAAAGAATATGCCGACATGTGCTGAAAAAGTCTACATGCAAACCCTAATATCGGCTCCGAAGGCGGGATGCTAAAAGTCGTTATCCTTCTCTGCATGTCACACCATCGCGAAGGTCTCGAAAAACCCAGAAGGAATATGCAGACATGCAGAGAAAAACTCTGCGTCTAAGCCCTGAAATTTGTCCCAAAAGTTGGACTGCTAAAAATAGTAAGTTGTCCGTTGTAGCTTAAATTTAACCTATGTGTAGCCTGATGTGCTCTGGATGCAGCGTGACTGTCGGAATTTCAGAAATGTTGAAAGATTGCCTGTAATTGCACACTTACTAAAAATAGTAAGTACTCGAAATCTGATGAAATTTCAGTGGAAACCTGCTGGAAGCATACTAACAACAGTGTTAGTCTCAATTTTCAATTTATTCACCTCATTTGACTTCAGGTTGGCTGGAAAATTCAAAACCCTAATTTTTCTGGCTTGGCCAAAATTTGAAGTTTAAACTCAATGACGGGCACAATCCCAGAAAGACAAACAGTAGAAAAGAGAGACAACGACAAAATGACCCAAAAGCAAAGCCAAAATTAGGGGGTCCCCATTTGCAATGGGGCGATGTGTGAAAAAGGTCACAACAGGGGGGTTTAGGAGGAATTTTGAATACTTAGCATTTTGCCATTGATATTTCTCTGCCATTCATTCTCTAGTCATGGCGCATTTCACTTGGGGTGGAGGAATTTCATCAACACTTAGCACATCACCTTCAATACCCTTGGGTGCATTTAGCATGTTGAGGAGGAATTAACACTTAGCAAATGTCTTAGCTTTATCTTGGACTTGGGCGCATTTGACATGTCAAGGTGGAATTTTCTAACACTTTTGTCTTTTTCCTAGCTCACTTGGGTGCATTTGGCATGTCTAGGAGGAATTAACGCCTTAGCCCATGTCTTAACTTCACCTTGCACTTGGGAGCATTTTGCATACTGAGGAGGATTTAACTTCCGACGCCTTAGAACTTGTCTTGACTTCACCTCTAACATGGGCGCATTTTGAGGGTCAAAGAGGATTTCACACTTTGCCTTAGAAAAGTCTCTCACCCTCTCTCTCTCCTTGGGCGCATTCGAGGTATGGAGGAGGAATTTCAACATGACTTAAACATTTTCCATCACCTTGGCTTGATGAGGGCGCATTTAGGGGGTGGTGAAGGAAATTAACATGCCTTAGAAACTTCTTTTCATTCCTTCCATGGCTAGAGGACTTGGGCGCATTTGGAGACCCCTGCAGGAAGTTTCTAACACTAACTTTTTTCTCTTGATGCCTCTTGTAGTTGGGCGCATTTGGGGTAGGAGGAGGAATAAACCAACGCCTTGGTAAACTTTTCCTTCACACATGTTGGAGATGGGCGCATTTCATGACCCCAGGAGGAATTTCCACTACTTAGACAAATTTCTTTCATCCTTCCTGAAGTTGGGCGCATTTTGGGGGTCAAGTAGGAATTATCGATGACTTAGACATTTCTCTGGCTTGCTCGCTTCTGTTTTACTATATTTAGTAAGTCCTCTGATTTTCATACCTCTGAAGCTTGGATTGATTTGGAATTCGCACCACAAGACCCTCATGACCTAATTAAGCTGTTCACACTGCCATCTTGTGCTGACTTGCTATTTATAGCATGTTTCTGGAGGTGATTTACTATTTATAGCAACTGTTTGATTTTGAGACTTCCACAACTCCGTTTAACTTGAAATCTAAATGACGTGATCCTCATGGGTTAACTTGCCTGTTCACACTGGCACCTACTGTTGAATCACTATTTATAGTTTGTTTCTGGAGTGCCTTACTATAAATAGTAAGTGCTCGGATTGCCTTCAAATTTCACCAGTGGATAGCTCGAAAGATACTGATTGCAGTGGGATACACCGGTTTTCGGAGATTCTAGCGTTTGACCCCTCATTTTACGTCTCGAAGCTAGAAACCCTAATTTGACTTGCATGTTGCTTAAACGATCTTCGTTTGACCTCGTTTCTGTTGCACTTTGCTCTATTCGTGATACTGAGGTGCTGGGCAGCTGCCAAAATGATCTTGCTAAAAATTGTAAGTCCCTGAAAAAGTGACCAACTCTGCTTGCATGTCACATCACTGCGTAGCTCTTGAAAATCCCATAAAGAATAGCCTAACATGCACTGAAAAGTCCTGCATGCAAACCCATAAAGATAGCCTCTGAAGACGGCTCTTGAAAAATGTCCTGATCCTGGTTTGCATGTTATACCACTGCAAAGCTTTCAAAAAACCCACAAAGAATGTCTAGACATGCGTAGAAAATTCCAACATGCAAACCCTAAAAATAGCCTCCGAAGTGAAGACGCTGAAAGTTATCATCTCATCTTGCATGTTATACCATTGCGTAGATCTCAGAAAACCTAGAAATATTCTCTAGACCTGCATTGAAAAACTTCGCATGCAAACCCTAAAATCTGCTTCTGAAGGTGAGTCGTTGAAAATCATCATCTCGTTGTGCATGTTACATCATCGCAAAGGTCTTGAAAAACCCACAAAGAATCTCTAGACATGCATCTGAAAGTCCAACATGCAAACCCCAAAATTGGCTTCGAAGCTCAGACTGCTAAAAATAGCAAGTTGTAAGAATTTGCTCAAAATTTGTAGGCAGATAGCTTAAAGTGTTTTGGACGCAGTGTCAAGCTCAGACCTCAATTTTCTTACTCAAATCAACCTCAACTTGGCATGAAGAAAGCAAACCCTAATTTCTCAGACTTAGCCAAAATTTCAATTCAGACGTGCACACCTTGGAAAGACAGACAAAACAAAAGAGAGACAATAGGAAAACCAAAGCCAAAAGACGAGGAATGGAGCAAAAATTAGGAGGTCTCCATTTAAAATGGGGTGATGTGTGAAAAGGTCACAACATGACCCATTGTGACTAACCCATGGTACCACCATTCATCTGCAATCCTGTCTAAATGTATGGTAGCATATTTAATTGCTTCATCCTCAAGCATAGGATTAAGCTAAAAATAGGTGTTCACTTTTTGCACCCAAGCTCGTGCAGTAGTCTTTCCCGAACCATCAAAATAAGGCAAACTCAATTTGCCCACTTTTCTCTTGAGATCATTGTGTTGCCCCTTGTTTACTCTGTCGGGTTTGTGCCTCATCCATAAGTCTATGTAGTCTTTGAGAGACATGTCCTGTTGGAAACCAGCAACTACCCAATCTTGTCTGAATTGATCTTGAAGCTCAAGAATTGTGAGTTCATCATTTACTTCTGGTTGCTCTTCTCTCGTTGGAAACATAGGCATCATAGGTCATGTCCCACTTTGTGTAGTGTTATGATTAGGAACCCTGTTATTATTGATTGAATTTTCTCCATGTCCATTGTTCCCTCCATTTATATTGTTATTGTTGCCAATTGAATTTTTTATCAGCATATTCATCATTTGTTCTAAATGCTGATTCGTTCTTCTTTGCTCTGCTAAATGTTCCTTCAAGAGTGCATCACTTGAATCTTCTTTTCTAGGGCTGCCACTACCACCTTTACCCATTGTGCTAGTTGAATCTCCTTCACTTTCCCAATGTTTTCTCAAGAAGTCTGAAACTGTATCTCCTTCCGGAACCTGTGGTGGCTGCTAATGTTTTTCCCTTTTCTTTTCTTCTCTTGTTGCGTATCTCTTTTCTCTGTCACTCATGAACCTTTACAGGCTGGTAGGAACTTAGGCTTTGATACCACTGTAATGCGCCTGACCAAATCTGATATAAAACACTGAATTGCAGCCTTGGTAATTTTGTCAAACACTTGTCTTGCAACCTTCTTGATTGCTGGTTTTTTTCGTTTTCAGTTTGTTTGTTTGATTATGGTTTAATGCTAATGACACAAAAATGCTTGAAAATGATTGCAAAGCTGATTAACCAAGTAACTAAATGATATGCAAATCTTTTTGTATTTTCACATGCAAATATATGAAATTCTAAAGTGAAATGCACACCTACAGCCAAGAGACATTTTTACAAACACTTGGCATGAAAACTAACATATGCTGATATGAAAGAATCTACTTGACAATTTGACTAACGATTTGCAGCCAACTTCAAATATTCCCCTTAGCCAAATATAGTGATTACAATGTTCAATATATTGCTCAACGCAAAACTCCCTTACTTCAAATTGGAATGAAATTATAATGCCAAATGGCTGTCATAGGACAGCACCTACAACTTCAACTGTATGCAATGCTATTTGAATGAAAATGACTGATTTTATAATGCTGATGACTGAAAATGACACCACTAGACTAAAATGCATTGCATATGCCAAAATGTGAAAACTAGAAATGAATGGCAGCAAGTAGGAGTTCGATTCTTCCAAAAGGTGCTTGCAAAACCTCCAAAGGTGCTGCACCTATCCTCCTTAGGTCCCAACGAGCCTCTATGAATTTTATTTGAATTTTTGCAGCCTTCTAAACCAAAATCACCCCTTCCTAAGAGGGCCGCCCCTGCTGCTAGGAAGAAATGCAGGTATAAAAATAAACACAGCTCAAAGCCCCTCCAATTTGTTATAAAAGTGATTGCCAACACCAAAGGAAGCAATCCCTCAAGTGCCCACAAAATTATATCTCCTTATGGAAGAGCATCAAATGAAAATGTCATTCCTCTCATGGCCGATCTGCAGGTAGAAACAAAATTGCAGACTTCAATTGATTCATCAAACTTCTCCAAAAATGATTGCAATTATCTCAATGAGAAAGACTGAAGTATCTTCCTCCACTATCCAACTAGGGTTGATATTTCACAACCGAAATTGGCACTCTAGAGAATTCAAACCCTTGAGCAATTAGCTTCAGCATTCAATCCTTCACAAATGTAGTAGAAAATGTGAAATATCTGGATGTCCAAATGCAAAGACAAAAGCTTCTTTTATAGAATTTTCATCAAGTACCCAAGAAGCTTCTAGAAGAAAATATTATTTTATTCACTTAAGTGACTTTATGATTTATTATTTTGTTTAGTTATTTAATATTAAATTAATTAAATATAAAATCACCTTTTGATATTATAATTTGGAGACGACTTTATAATTAATTAATTTAATAATTTATTCTCTTATTACTCCAATTGTAGCCTCGGGAATAAATAAAGGCTAAAATAATCAACCTCCTAGTGGTGATTAGAAAGGGGACATTACATTATGTGATTACTAGTATGTTGCATAGATGTTGATATGCAGAAATACCTACACAATAAACTATCTAGATTCTAGAGAATGGTTTTTTACAGTTTTTGTTTTGAGAAAATAAACTCCGTTTGCACTTTAGTTGGTTTGTTATCTTATCCCTGCTAGTTTTCCAACATGGTGCACTGTACTTGCTTTTCGTGAATATGCATACTTGAAAATGTTCTCTAGTTATGCACAGTTATTCTTCTTTGTTTTCTATATTTTAGAGTGCTCTTTGCATTAACTTATATATATTTTTCTCCATTTGCAATGGAGGAACATAAATGGAACATTTTAATTTCTTGTTTGCATTTGTGAACAAGCATTATTTTCCCCTCAAGTTGTAGAAATAGGATGATTTTCCCATTTTATGCTTGATTTTGATTTTGATCCATGTAGTCTTGTCTTTAAAGCATTGATCTTGCCTGCTTGTTATAAAACATGCTTTTTAGTTGACATGCTAATGTTTTCCCAAGTTATGTGCCATATATCACAAGTATTGCAGTATACAAAGTTATACAAATTAGTTTTCCTCTGGTATATATTTTGATAGATATAGCTACATAGATGAAAATGACTAGTCTCTTGCTTGAAACCACCACAAAGAATATATAAAAGAAAATAAAATGAAAAACGAGAAAAAAATATAAATAAATAAAAATCAGTAAATTAATCAATGAATACAAAAGTATAGGGACTTTAGTTGTCATGCAGCCCTTGTTTCATGAAATCAGAACACATTGCATTGAGTTACATCTTTAATCAGTGAATACAAAAATATAGGGACTTTAGTTGTCATGCAGCTCTTGTTTCATGAAATCAGAACACATTGCATTGAGTTACATCTTTTTAACATAGCATTACATAATTTGAAAACAATGAGGTGGCAATAAAATTTGTGTTGATGTCATAGTGAGAAGAGAAAAAAGTTCTAGTACTGAAGTATTTTTTTGTTCTAATTTCAAATTATTCTGGAAATTTTATTGGCTGATCAAATGAAAACTTTGAATCTCACCTGAATCCATTTTCTGATAATCTTACAGGTTATGGTGACATACATGCTGTGAACACAAGGGAAATGATATTTGTTATGATATTTGTTTCATTTGACATGATTCTGGGTGCCTATTTGATTGGTAACATGACTGCGCTAATTGTTAAGGGATCCAAGACAGAAAGATTCAGGGATAAAATGACTGATCTCATCAGATACATGAATAGAAATAAGCTTGGGAGGGACATAAGGGCACAAATTAAGGGCCATGTGCGTTTGCAGTATGAGAGTAGCTATAGTGAAGCTATTGTTCTTCAAGATATTCCAATATCTATCCGTGCAAAGGTATGTGTAGACATTCAGGAAATGGATTCATTGCATATTACAGTTGATGCTTTTTACCACAAGAATTAGTTGCTTGAGCTGGGATTCTTACAATTAGGTCTATACATATCGATGCCACAATATCATTAATTTCATCTGTTTCCCCTAGTTATGCTTGTTCCTTTTTCTTTACCAAATAATTTATTTTGTTTCTTTGAGGAATGCATTTGTCAACTTTTTACTGTGATTTATATTTTTCAGTCACTTTTGTGTTAGAATTATTGAACTGAAAGTTAAAACATTTTGATGATGAAAATCCTTATGATATTGCTATCAGGATTCAACCGTGTAGTTTTTTGAGTCAAACTAATGAAACATGGGTCAATGAGTTTGACTCAAAAAACTACACGGTTGAATCCTGATAGAATATCATAATTTTGCATGCTGTGGAAATACCTCCTACTTATCAGATGAAAATCCTATTTTGTGCTATAATCGTAGGTTTTAGCATCTAGGATCCTCCAAATCTCAAATTTACTGTTTTGATGAAATTTCAATGATCAAATATATTGTTGGCACTGCTTATGAAAACAAATCTTCCTTGTTTCTGAATGTTTGTTGAAGTAGAGTATATAAAATTATTGGTTTTCTTTTGATTTGATTAACAAAAGTTTGTGGAAAGACGATCTACAACACACTTTAGAACAGACTGAAAGAAAGAAAGAAATTATTTAATAGCCCAGTAGTGACCAAAATAGATCAGTTGGACTTGAAATTACACCAATTATAATAGCAAAGACTTAGGATAGAGGATATTCTATGATAAAAACAGACCAATAATCAAAAGTAAAACAATGAAGTAACTAACCCAAAAAGAGTACTTCAATCATGATTATAAACATATCAGTCACTGGGAAACTCCAGTATAGTGACAAGCAGTGTGCCCTGATCTCCATCCCTGTTCCCATCATTGTATCCACATCTTGTGGTTATATCTTTATTCATTTGTTTCCAAACTCTTATTTGAATGTTATCCTTGTCATCATATCAGGCTATCAGCATTTACACCCACATCCACACCCACACCTGCATGTCTTTAGCTAAATATGCAAAATAAAAATTGTTTTTCATCTACTTGCCAGAAAACACTTAAATATCTTCAAATTTGAAAAGCCATAAACTTTTTGTTTGTATGATTTCTTTGTATTGATATAACTCTAGTTTGTATACAGGTTTCCCAATCATTATACATGTCAGAGGTTGAGCAGGTGCCTCTTTTCAAGGGATGCAGCTCTGAATTTATAAGTCAGATTGTAAGTAAACTTCTCATCTCTATCTTATTTTCACGGGAGGAAACAATTTTTTGTTGATGCTGTAGAAAATGTACATGCTATTTATTTTTTGATTGGTATTCTCAAATGTACATGTTATTTTGTAATTTTTCTTTATGACATTGGTATTAGTCTTTTCTCCTCCCCAAAGGACTACTATTCCATAGGGTTCAGTTTCTTGTAGAATAACTTGGTTTATTACATCTAGCATAAAGCTATTTTATTGAGTTGCACAGGAACCTAGGCCAAACCAAAACCAGTTTTGAGTGGGTAATAATCTTGGTTTGGTTTTGGCCTAGGTTTCCCTAGGGTCTTGCCTCAGGCCTCTAGATTTAGCCTGGGTATGTTTTGAATGTGCCTGAACCAAATCCAGAGGCTTTGGGCAGAAACCTAGTTGTTCAACATCTAACCAAGGGAGAATCTGCTTGGGACTGATTTTTCTTTTCCAATGAAAAAAATGAAAAAATGAAAAGCCCTAAGCTTAACTAACAAATTTCCTTAGTCTTGATTGAGGATGAGGGCCATGAGGATTCTACACAATGTCATTTGCATGGTGTAGGTAGTAGGAGTGGCATTGGCATTGCTTGTCCTTCCAACAAACTAGCTGATGAGAATGATGCTCTTGATGAAGAACAATATGGTGATTTATTTGATTTTATATGTGATGATACACTAATATAAAGAATGGTGATTTATCTTCAATGTTTGACAATTTATCTTGAATTATCAATTATCAGCTTTTTTATGTATTTACTTTTGTACATTTGTGCAAATAATGCATATTTTTATATATTTTTAATTATATGTGTGTGTGCACATATATATCTGTAAAACATAGTATGTGCATGTGTAACACATATTTATATATATGTATACATATATTTCTGTGATGATTCATGCGCTTCACCCCTTTGCTAATTACACACATGTGAACCCTAATCTCTTTGCATAGAAAACTAGAGAGCCAAATTTTGTGAAGAATGCAAGACCTTTCCATAATTTGCACACTTGACACTATTACAAGGATGTGATTGGATTTAGTACATATCATAGCATGATTGTTGGAGATAAGTAGAAATTGAATGCAACTCATAACACGTTCAAATTGTCCAGCCTTAAGACTTCACTAGCAAACAAGAACATTAAATGATTTGGATTACATGAATCCCTAAAGGTGCATCCCTTTTACTATATGATTGAGGCGTTTGAGGAATTTGGTGGTTGTCTACATCCATCTCCTACTTCTCTCTTAGTTCTATCATCTGTTCCTATATAATTGATGGATCATATTCCAAAAATTTGCATGGATAAATAAATTTTTGACTGACAATTTCCTTTAGGAACTTGTGTGTATCTAAAGATTTACAAGAAAGTGACGCAAATTAAATGATCTACACACTTGAATCTTAGAGCTAAGGAAAGAGGGTCTAGAGGATGAGATTAACATCTGTCCCTGCATTAGAGGGTTTTTCATCATAGAGTTTGAATCCCTCAAGGACAAAGAGGTAGTGATTAGGGTTGGTCCATGGCATTTCCAAGGAGCTGATCTATGCATCAATCCTTGGGACCCCACCTTCTATTTGAAATTTGTTTCTTTCTCCATTACATTTCTATGGATCTAACTACCCTATTTGGATTTGTAGTTTTGGGAATTGGAGGCTCTTCGGGTTATTGGAAATGAGCTTAGAAAATAATACTATATTTCAAAAGAAATATCCCATTACCCTTGCACCACATATGCCTATATTTGTGTTGAAATGGATATGACCAAGGGACTCCCAGTGGACATTTCTCGAAAGGTTGTCAATAGAGGATGGAGGCAACAAGTAGATTATGAAAAGATTGATTTTAGGTGTAGAAAATGTTTTTCAGTTGAGCACACTCTTCGCATTGCCCCAAATGAATTAACCATTGAAGTTCCTCACCTCATGCGAAACTCACTTGGTTTTTCAAGAGTTGAGCCTCACCACTTTACCACCATGTAATGTCCCCTTCTCAGGTGGTGATCGTTTAGTTGACCGTTGGCCTATTCCGGAGACCCGTAGGCTACGCGGATGGTGAAATTAGGGTTTCCTAGTTTTGTGGTGGTTGTTGCTTGAAGTTTGGGTTTGATTGTGGATTCTTTCTGGGTTTTCAGAGAGCTTCGCAGTGGTGTGTTTAGTTTGGCATTTCGGGCAACTTCACAATTTACTATTTTTAGTAAATTCTATTTTTAGCAGTGGACAGGTTGGGTTCAGTTCAGCTGGTCATCTTCTTCGGTTGTTTCAGTTGGCACTTCAATTCTTGGCCTTGGGCGCATATTTCTTGGAGAGATAAGTATTTTCATTATAATATTATATTTTAATATTATACCCCTTGCCTAGCAGTACAACTTTAAGTTGTTTTTAAAAAAGGGGAACTTTGAGGGTCCAGGCGTCATGGAGAGATAAGTTATATCTTTTAAATGTCAAATATTGAGATGAAGAAAGGGACGCCTATTTGAGAGATTTGATTTTATTTTAAAAGTGAAATATTTCAATGGTGAAAAAGGACGCCATTCTTTGGAGGGAAAAGGTGAATTTGAAATTAGGGTTTGGGCGCCTTCTGGAAGCTTCTAGATGTTTCTCTCTTGTCTATTTAATCAGGCCTCAGCTCTTCATTTGGGATCTTTTGTCTACTACACCGTTATGCTGCTGGATTGTCTTCAGGCACTCGCTTCGAGGAAAGCACACCTCCTAGCATTGGCTCATCTTCTTGCTTGAAAGATAGCAACTAGTTGAGAGGTTAGCTTGTAATTGGTTGTTTGCATTTGTAGTTGAGTTCTATTGCATTTGGTAGATGTTATTCAAGCATTTTGTCATGTTTTAGAGTTGCTGATGATGCATAGATGTAGGCAGTTTTCACTCATAAATCAAAAATACAAAAAGATATTGTTCTGGGCATTCATCATGTCATCTTGTCTACTTGGGGCGACCCATTCTGCCAATTTGTAGATTTTTACATGCTGTATTTGATTTTATTTAGTGAAATCGCCCCCTTAAGAGGGCCGTACCATTCTGCTGACGTCTTGGAGTTTGTGCAAATTAATGTGGGGTTATTTGGAGTGGTTTGGGGCATTCATCTTGGGCGCCATCAATTATAGATTGATTTGCACTTGATTTCATGTCAATAGGGTGTGATTAGAGTGAGATATGAGCATTTGAGTGAAGGGTTGTTTGCAGATTTCACCATTGTTGTTGCAGGTCTGATAAAACAGCATTAAGGAAATTGTCCCTTGGGTAGGGATTGAGCATTGAACATTGTATCAGGTCCTTGGAAGACATTCTACATAGTTGCAGCAATGAAGACATGAAAAACTCTTGAATTAAATGATCTTTCTCATAATTTGTAAGCTGTTAGTAGTACTATCAGCCTTTCTTCTTTATCTTGCATTAATCTATTGTACATTCCCCACTGAATAAGTGGAAGAGGCTGGCTTGCTGCCTATTTTCTTTCAGTTGAGTAGTTCTAGGGACCCTCTGACCATATGCTCGCCATCAATCGGCGCCATTCTTGGTTAGGGTTACATTCTGTTCATCATGCATTGATCCTCTGACCATATGCTCGTCTGCACAGGCGCATCTTGGTTAGAGTTCCTTTTAGTTTGCATTGCATAGATCCTCTGACCAATGCTCACACCTTGCCCACCTCGGGATCCTGGTGTACATTCTGGTTAGAGTTACTTTCCGCATCGTTTTGGTTTATGCTAACCTTAACGGGTGCGTGTTCATTGTAATCAATTGTGAAAATCAAAAAAATTGAATTAGGTTCATTTACCACCATTCCTAGGGATGAGTTTGAGTAGGACCATTAACAAAAACTTTTGAAAGAGGTTACCCTTGACTCCTGTATACACTCACATGCCCCTAAATCTGCTCCACTTACCCACCCCAAAATGAGAACAAAGCCACCATCTCTACCTTCAATCCAACTTGATGAACATCATGATGATGGCACTCCATATGAGGAATAACATAGTGTCTGATTTGCCTAATCCAATCAAGGTTATAGGTGAAACTATTTGTTTCTATCCTCAATCTAAATAGTTGTTCTTCTCATGAATCTATTTCAAATTGTGTTAGTAACCCACAAATCTTAGGAAAGTCCAAAAACAATCAACATTAATAATCATCTCTTGGCTCTCCATTATAGCTATATGAAAGATGCATATGATGATACTGCCTTAGAGAGGGAGGAAGATAGCATAGTTTTTGATCCACCCAATCCAATCTAAGGTTTTGGGTGAAACCATTTCTTTTGGTTCTCATTCTAAATAGTTGACCTTCTTGTGAATCTACTTCAGGTCATGGTAGTAACCCACAAACTCGAGTAAAGTTCATAGCCAATCACCATTACTAGCCAATCTCTTTGCTCTTCTTATATATATATATATATATATATATATATATATAATAGTTGAACCTAGCCATACTGACCTTGAGGAAAAGTTTGGCAAATGTGAACTTGAACTAGCAAGATAGAGATAAAGTAAAGTTCAAAGTATAGGATATAATCTATGAGAGTTGTTTTGTGGAACAAAGTAATTAAGGAGTTTACTAAGGATTAAGAATGAATTTATTCAAAATAAAGAGTCGTGCCACATATGAGAGAAGAGTGTCTAAATTTGGTTCCCAGAAATATCATCTAATTAAGGGTATTCAGTCATAACTATAACAAGGTCCACTCTTCATTATGAGGTAATTGATTGCATTTTGAAAAATATAGAGGGAAGTCTACATGTACAAATCAAAGGAAACATCATCACTCGATAATAACTTGCATTTTTTTGTATTTTTCATTTTTCAGACTTGCTGATATTGGCCAATTGGTGGACTCTAATATTTCACTATCAATACATGTTTAGTACCCACTTAGTTATGTTAGTGTTATAATTTGTAAACTGCAGTGACACAAAAAGGAACAAATGTGTGGTACAACCTCTTTTCAAATTAGAAAGGGAAGCTCCCTTTAAGCTAAAAACTAACCTAAATTAGACAATATGTACTTGCTTAAATACAATCTTTATATTTTTTTTTAGGGTGATTGATAGCATGCAATACACATTTAAATAAAAGCCTATTTTGTTTTTTTGTTTTCTTAATCTAGAGTAAAAGGTGATTTTGCACATCAATACTAGACAAGAGATTTTTGGATTTATTTACCTAAAAAATTCCCTACAGCTACACAGTTGCATCTAAATATAGAGATTGAATGTAATGCAAGTACACATACAAATTGAATAGTTTAAAACACATAAACATGAACTCTCTAGTGAATTAAATGAAGAAATTGGTACAAAGCCACCATCTCTATCTTCAATCCAACTTGCAATACAAATCTTACAAATTTGCCAAAGCAATTTAAACCTCAACCCACATAACAAAACATATCAATAAGCATTGGTGTAGTAAATTTCAGTGAGTGAATAATAAATTTTGAATGACAATAACATTTGGTGAATAGTAATTTAACCAATATGTTTGCATGATAAAACTAAGTGCAAAAATGCACTTATTTATATTGTTTACAAAGTTACTACATGAAAATAAATGAAATAAATTGATTGGACTTCAACTCTAGCTATGACTACTTGCATGATGTGCAAGCTTTACCATAAAATAATCTTATCCACTAATTCTCATATTATAGCATGTGACTATTAGTTTAATTGATGATTAAAATCATAGTTTGCATACTAGGACTTGACTTGGACTCAACAAACTAATTTTTTTTGAATTGGCAAAAACCTGATGAAAATCTAGCAAAAACTCAACAAAACATGACAACTTAAAATATATATAAATTTTTGAAAAAAACATAAATTTTGTGCAAAATATAGTTACAAAATATATCAAATCAATTTGGCAAGGGTTTGGGGGAAGTATCCCTAGCAAATTTGAGGGGCAGTGCCCCCAATAGAATTGAGGAGTAGTGGCCCTTAGAGGGGCTTGGGGGTAGCACCCATAGTGGGGATGAGGGAAAGTGCTCCTTGTGAGGTCTGAGTGCAACGTCCCTAGTGCATTCCTTGTTGTAGTATAGGGCAATCCTTGCCACTTGGCCCAAATGAAGACCTTCAAAACCACATAGACCTTTGTGGTGCACACCATTTTCATAACTTTTTAAAAGGCCAAAAACCATGTATTTCTAGCATTTTTGGCAAGTTTTTGGTGCACGTTGCAAGTTGTAGGGTTGGAATCACTAAGGATTCATTGAAAAACTTGGCTAATACACATTTTAAATATTCGGGCCAACAAAAAATTGGTGAGTTTCCAAGTACTGTAATGTCCCCATTTTTACGCCATGTTGTTCCATGAGCATTGGCTAGTTTTTGAGGTTTTTCGTAAGTTTCTAGGTGAGTTGGGAGAGTTCCAACATTCTTGGTGAGCTCAATTTAGGGTTTTCTTGGCATCCAGTGGTGGTGTGGAGTTTAATTGGCCTTCTGGGTTGTTCTCCATAGTTCTTGGAGAACATTACTGTTTTTAGTAAGTGCCTGTTTGACACTCGGCATCATTCTTCAAAATCAACTTCTTTTTGGTGTGATCAGTTTCAGTTTTCAATGCTTTGGCAATGCTTTTTGCAAAATGGTTTGGATTATTTAAATTATTACACTAAAGTTATAAAGTTAACATTATAATATTTACTTCAGTGTTTTAATTTAATAAAGTTATGTTATGCCCCCTTAAGTGGATGCCTAGGGGAAAAGGGGCCTTAGACATAAAGTTATTTTCAAAAGGAAAAAAATGTTTTTTGAAAAAGCAATGAAAAAGCTATAAAAGGAGGTGTGGGGCTCTCACTTTCATTATTCAAGTTTGCACACATAACAAGATGCTACTAGAGTGAACAGAGAAGTTCTTCCAAGGATTGATCGAGGACAAAAACCTTCATCAAATTACTAGTTTCAGATCTGAGAGATGATCACATTGATGTGTTTTTAAAGTGACGCACCAGCCTTGAGAATAAAGGATTGCCAGCGGCTTCCTATTCTCTCTTGATCAAAGTATTAAATACGCTAAGATTGCAAAGAAAGTTAGATGCGTTCAACTCAAAGGTTCTTTTCGGTCTTGGAGCCAGGCTGGTGCGTAGTCCTTGATTCTTTGGTATTTCAAGGGACTTGAATTGTTCATGGCTGAGAAAAGGAAATTCAAATGCTCGAGAAGATTTGTCTATATGAAGCCTTGGGTTTCCTATTACGAAAGTGGAAAGTCTTTGAATTGAAATGGGAGTAGGAGTTAAAGAAGATTCTAATCTGCCACCGAGAAGGTGTGGGATATGGAGCTTGACTTGACAGAGCTTATAGCCCAGGACTTGGCACACTTTCGCGTGGACAACTTCCCGAATTGATTGCAATCTTCAAGGGAGATGACTAAAGATATTTCAAACCACCACTTGACATGAAGATACCATCACAACGACGCATACCATCATTCAAACTGTGATTGAAGTTAGGTCCACAACGTTTCCAGTTGACCACACAAGGCGCATTCACCATCAGCAAACACACTAGTGGTATGGATAGGCGAAGTTGCTTAGATCAAAACACCACATTCCACAGTTAACATCTACTTGCATGGAATAAAAATTATACTACTTTGAGCTACCATTTGAATCCGAAGGACGAAGAAACCTTGCTAGCTACTCACAACAAAGACGAAATTCACCATCAATGAAAAACTCTTTTATTGAGAGAGTGTTCACAACAATTTCTTACAAAGTTTCCAATGGGAAAACTTTCCCTCTTCTTCAAACTACACTATCAATCTATACTAAGTTACTCCTAAGCTATCACCTAGTTGTCTCTCTACTCCGACTTCTACTCTAATTCTACTGTCTAATTTCTAATGAATTACAAATGAGGGGGACTCCCCCTTTATATAGCTAGCCAAGTCCCAAAAGACGGCTAGGGTTACAATCAATAGAGTGGCTAAAATCGTGCGCGCCAACCTCAAATAAGATTCACCTAAAGCCATACCAGGGAGGTGGGAAATAAATCATGCATTAATGGCCACCCACCCTTCTAGAAGATTCCATCCTTGAAACGCGTTCACACTGTTCTTGATCTTCGTGCTCATCCAATTCTGTTGATCACTTGGAGGAGGGTAAAAGAGTCTTTAAGATTGCCTCCTCAGATGATAAAATTTGATAGAATCTGGAGTTCGACTGCTCTTGATTTTCTTCTTGAGTTAAATTTGCTCTTGGATTTATTGGCTTTATTAGGCCTTTGGATTGACCAGAAGGATGGAAACCCTAATTTCGGACTTGGCCAAATTTCACGTTTGAGCTCAATGACGAACACATCCCGAAAAGACAGAAAGTAGAAAAGAAAGACAACAACAAAACGATCGAAAAGTAAAGCCAAAATTAGGGGTCCCCATTTGCAATGGGGCGATGTGTGAAAAGCGTCTAGCGGATCCTAATTTGGTTGGAGTGATTTCATACAGGAATCACCCTGGGTTTCAAAGTTTTCATAGTTTAGGGTTTCAGGAAAATGAAAAAAAATTAGGTTTTTTTGATTGCAGATTTTGGTGTTCGTTTTTGGTGAATATTGCAGAGTTAGTTTGCTTTTGGAGGTGTTACTAGAGGCTTTTATAGTTGGGTGAAATTTCTAGATTTTCATTGATACCCTAGATGGGCCATACCATCTCATCTTGCTGAAAGGTGAGTTACAGAGGAGTCAACTTTCAAAATGATCACACCTACAAACATCCTTATGCCTAGCTGACCTTGTTTGAGGTGTTTTTGAGGCTGTTTGCAGGCTTGCACAAATCCCAAGAAGAGTTGACCTGCTATACTAGGCCGTACTATTTTGCCTGTAATTGGACGTGACCCCTTTCCAACTCCAACGCTGCTTTTGGGATTGAGTTTTGGTGTCCAATGACGGCGCCTAATCTTCTTGTGACAAGTTATTCATATTTTGGGGTGTATTTTGGAGTGTGGATACCTTGAGGGAGGATGTACTATTCACAGTACATGCTGTACTTATCATATCATACTTGACATTCACTTAGAAAAGCCTAACAGACCACACCAATTCTCAAAGAAGATAATTATAAGGTGTTTGGAGGTGAGATTTTGGGTGCTACTTCAGTCTCGGGTCATTGGAGGTGGAATTCCTTGCATTTGAAGACCTGCTGGGTGAAATTTATCTGCTGTCCTGCTTGGAATAGAGTGTTCCCTGTCCTCTTCTAGACTCTCAACTTGTGCTGGGTTGATCTGAGTTCTTGTGGAAACCTTGGTGAACTTGGTGGTTTCTTTGGGGTGGTCATTTCATTGTTTCAGACTTGTTATCATACTCAGAATAGTATATTAGACCTGTTATCTTACTCAAACATGTATATCAGACTGGTTCCTTGGTCATCTTAGGCAAGATGTAGCTTCCTTGAGGGGCTGGGTGCATACAAACAGAGTTTGACCAATGGTGGGCTGTTCTTGATGACATAGAAGGGTGTTTCTAGAGCTTCCTTTGCTGCTAGGGATTGTAATCAGTCCATTAAAAGACCTGTCATCACTCAGGTTTGCTATTCAGCCCTGTGGCAAAGCATGTAGTGGTGAATCAGACCTGCATCATTTGCCATTGTCTTTTAGTTTGAGGTATTTTAATTGGATTCATGATTTGAACTTGCTTATCTATCATTTGGGCTTGATAAGGAGTTATTTATCTACCTTCTAAATTGTTATTATGCAATGTAAGAATGTTGATTACCTATATTAGACTGATGACAATAGTGTGTGTTCAGTACTTGCATATTTATGTTGTGATTTGTGTTATCAAAATACTATGTTGTCAGGTTCGGCTAAGTGCCCCTTGTACTCAGCTGGGTTCGGTCTAGGTCTGGGTATTGTTGTGACCTTTTCACACATCGCCCCATTCAAGATGGGACCCCTAATTTTTGCTCCATTCTGGTCTTTTGGCTTTGGTTTTGTCTCTCTCCCTCTCTTTCTGCTGTCTTCCTTTCGAGGGATGTGCCCGTCTGTGAGCTTTAATGTGAAATTTTGGCCAAGTCTGAAAATTAGGGTTTGTACTTTCCTGGTCAATCTAGGGTCAAACGAAGTGAATAAATTGAAAACAGAGACTAACTTTACTATCAGTGTACTTCTAGCAGATTTCCATTGAAATTTCATCAAATTCTGACTACTTACTATTTTTAATAAGTGTGTAATTCCAGACATTCCGTCAGCATTTTTGAGGTTTTAACAGTCACACTGCATCTAGAACACATCAAGTTGCTCGCGTGCAAAATTTGAGCTGAAACAGACAACTTACTATTTTTAGCAGTTCAGCGTCCGAAGCAAATTTCAGGGCTTAGATGCAGAGTTTTTCAACGCATGTCTGCATATTCCTTCTGGGTTTTTGAAGACCTTCGCGACAGTATAACATGCAAAATGAGATGACAACTTTTTGAGTTCAGCCTTCAGAGGCTATTTTTAGGGTTTGCATGTCAGGGTTTTCTTTGAATGTCTGCATATTCCTTATGGGTTTTTCGAGAGCTTCGTAGTGATGTGACATGCAAACAGAGATGGTCACTCATTTAGGAACTTACTATTTTTAGCAGGTGCATCCCGACAGCCGCCTCCCAGCACTTCAAAATCACGAGTTGATCGCAACGCAACAGAAACAAGAACAAACGAAGATCATTTGATATGCATGCAGAACAAATTAGGGTTTCCAGCTCCGGGACCCAAAAAGAGGGGTAAAAGGTCAGAATTTTTGAAAAC